>JACJUY010000890.1:154454-173232 GCA_014220935.1 Platorchestia sp. MABIK | reverse complement strand
AATGAATTTATTATTCAGATGTGAATAGGTTATTAGAATAGCTTAAACGCCACACAGTTTATTTATGCACCATACTGCCCCAAAACAAGTGACATTTGCAAAAATCTGGAGTTAACAAAGCCAATCTGGCAACCTGCGACCTGCTGGGCGCTGGGTGGCGGCAACTAAAAGTTGTCCGTGTGCGAGCTCCCAATAGAAATAACGTTCTCTATCGCCTGCAACAGTTGCTGACAACTATTGTGTTGTCAGAGAAATTGATCCGGTCGCAACCACCTCACAACTTTTTGTTGTGGCCTCACGAAAAATTGCTCGTGTGCGGCAGCCATAGAAAATGCGTGCTTGCAATTTTGGATAATTTTTTTAGTTGTGGCAACTTACAATAAAAAGTAGCTCGTGTGCGGGTACCCTAACGTTCTCTATACGTTAATGCGTTAAGATTAAAAAGAGAATGTTGCTGCCACCAGAGATCGAAGTGCTGAAACTTAAAGAATGACTTTTAGTAAACATTAGCCTTTACATCCAGCTCTAGTTCGTCAAGTTATCAACAACTTGGTAGCGCTAGCCGGGTTTTCAAAGCGGCGCGTTTCTATTTGTGGTTCGTGCGAGACGTGAGGTTAGTTAGGAAACACATAAGTACAATTTAAAAATTTACTGGTGGACAATGAAAAAAGTGAGGAGGAGGTTGCGGGGGGGGGAGAGCACGCGCTGGGCACTCGACGCACAACCAGGAGAACGTTCAAACGTTCAACCCCAGACAGCAAGACTGCAACCCTCGCTTTAGGCCCAATTAAAATCAGCTCTGCTGTTAAATAAGTTAGTCCTCAATTTGTCAATGATAGGTGATGAATAGCGAACCCTCACAAGCATACGAAGCCACGACTGTAAACCCAGAAAACTGAAACCAGAGATCAATCTCGAATGAGTTTGGTCGTCATGAATGTTTAAATCTGTTGTCTCACCGCAGGTACTTGGACCTTATCGAACTCTAACTTATCAATCAAGTCTGACTTTCAAACGTTTCGAACCCACCCTCTTCGTCTGCATAGTGTCTACATCCTATGTGACTCGACTCAATGCTGTCTCTTCATGAAACTTCAAAGGAGGCAAGAGGAGGGCAGGGAAGAAAGGGAGGAGGGGCTCTGAACAATAACTACTGGCTGCTGGACTAAGCAGTGACCACCATGTTTTTATAGCAGTGCCGTACATGGTGGACCAGATTAACTGCCCCTTTTAATTTGATAATAAAAGGAAAATAGGGAACGCTAGGAAGTTGAAACTTGTTTTATTTGAAAGAATAATGTTTTCATGGTTTATCGACACCATGTTTTGAATATAATGTCGTTTAAATGACTGCCACGGCTATTTTGACAAATTAGGACTCTTTTCTTTGTCGTTTCCATAACGCTTCTTAGTGTATCAGGTGAGAGTAAAGCTATTTCATAATATATGTTGTTTTGAAGTTCTTGTAAATTTGATGGATTTGTTACATGAACTTAAGGTAGCCCCACAAGAAGAAGTCGCATGGGGACAAATCTGGAAAACGAGGAGGCCAAAGGATGTTACCAAATCGTGAAATTAAATGATTTGGACAGCACTCTGCCAACAATGTCATTGCTTTTCTTGCTGTTGAAAAACATAACTGCTGATAAACCATAAAATATTATTCTTTCAAATAAAACAAGTTCAAACTTTCTAGCGTTCATAGTTTTCCTTTTGTGAGCAAGTTAAAAGGGCCTGTTACTTCAGGCCCACGCTCTATTTAAGGCCTTTGACAGCGAAAAGTATGGCAAAATGTAGCAGATCCATAAGTAGCGCAGATTATTAAAAGTGCGCACGAATATGCCCTTTACAACATTCTGATCCTATATGGGAAAATAGAATGCAAAATGCGTTACTCAAACAAAAGTTATGATGAAAAGAAGATGGTGTTTATAATGAACATGTTGAGTGCGAACTGATATTTTAGGGACAGTTTTCAACAAGAACTTGTATATCACGAACTACAAAACTTTGGCAAAATCTGAAATTGAAGCTGATATTAGTTTTGCGAATCCAATGTGTCGTTAGAAGGATATCACTCTAAAGCCCCTAGCGCCTTTCTTTGGAGTCCTGTCATTTTTGGCTAAATTTGCCATACTTTTTCGCTGTCGAGGGTCTTAACTTAACATAGTCAAAGGAAAAAGAGCACTATACCCTCGTAATTAATTTTAAAACTGGCGATAATACAGCTATAGTTTTTTTGAAGGCCGCCGCTGCCCGTACCGAGGACAATGAGCGAGGATGTGGCTTAGCTTTTACAGCCCATCTAGTAAGCCCAGCCCCGAGTTCCGGCGCTGCTCATAAATGTCTACCAAGAATAATCTTTCCCATGTTCATTAGATGCCTACCTAATTGTTATTCAGTGGCCATCTTACGACAGAATTAAATAGATTTCATTCAATGGCAAAATGTAGCTACACGCCTTCAGAAAAACGAACATTACGAAATTTAACAACGAGACTGCAAGTAGAAAAATCTGACAAAATTTAGACATAAGGCTTAGCTAAATAAGCATGCCAAAATGAAACCGTGAGACTTCAAGCAAAATTAGCATTGCAGAATGTAGCCACGAGAGTTCAAACAAAATAAACATGATAAAATGTTACAACGAGACTTCGATCAACATAAATATAACAAAACATAACCACGAGACCTCAACCAAATAAATAGAACAAAATTTAGCCACGAGACTTCAAGTAGAATGAGCATAAGAAAATGTAGTCATAAAAGCTTCAAAGTTGCAATACTCGTTTGCAGTCAAGCTCAACATGCCAAAGCGCGTCGTACCACGCACACTAGTCATCGACACCCAACGCACACCCGTAATGAGAGTTGCAACGTACACTACACGTAACAATAATAATAATCTGTGCTATTTCATCACGACTTTTACGTACAACTCCAGTGAGCAAACGTGTGAGGGCGAGAAGGAAGCAGCGATGATAGTTGGAAGAAGGCACATTAATGAGCTAACTTCCACGTGTTTATGACTCAACTTTCCTTGTTGTCGAGTTATTCTTTCGAAATCAAGCAGGCACCGCCAGACACTTGAGGATATCGTGCTGACTTGGTTTTATCATTGTCTTGGTTTTATCATTGACTTGGTTTTATCATTGTCTTGGTTTTATCATTGTCTTGGTTTTATCATTGACTTGGTTTTATCATTGACTTGATTTTATCATTGACTTGATTTTATCATTGACTTGATTTTATCATTGACTTGATTTTGTAATTGACTTGATTTTATCATTGATTTGATTTTATCATTGACTTGATTTTGTCATTGATATGCGATAGACTTCGTCGAGACTGTTTCAGATGCACATAATTTTACAATGAATTTCCGATAGGGAGAAATTTTACTTTATCATTTGAAGTTGACAAATAATTGATAATTGTACTGAAGAATTCAAAAGTTTGAATTTTTCATATATAGTAACTTTTATGTTATCCAAATTCAGTCCGGACATATCTCGCAAATTACTGGCACCAAGTAAACGAACTCAATTTCAAAACATGAACCCCAAACTCTTGCAATTTTTGAGACTTTGCATCAGAGCGACGATCGTTTTCTGTTAATTGTTACACTATTTTTAATGAATAAAATCCTAACTTCATTTATGACTACACATTAATAGCTTGTAAAATTTAGATCACTAAGTACATATATGAACAAGAGATAATTATCCTCCACCGCTGGAAAAATAGAGAGATGATACCTAACGCCATCACAACAACCATTAAGAATGTCATGCTCGAAGCACGACTGGCACAAAGTTTACACAAATTTTTGTACGAGTTCAAGAGGGACACCTCGGCTCACATGTCTCCGTTGAGTCGGCAAACAACAATGAATCTTGCAGTAACAACAATTTTTCGGACTAAGCTTCATCTACTCATTACCCTTAACCTATCGACAGTAAATTAGTTCAGGGTTAGTTTTAATGTCATGATCGAGACAAGACAGTCTTCTTGTAGTGCCCTCTAACTCGTACTCCATCATAATTCAGGAATGTACAGTAGTGCATCAAAACAGAAAGCAACCAAGTGGACTGCTCTGTATATAGAGATTCAACTGAGTTTTCGGACCAATTTTCACCACAATATAAAATGTTGTCACAATCCCTGCCTCATTCCAAAAAAAAAAAAATCAGTTGAATGATGAGAAGAATTCAATCAAGCAGAAGAGTATTTACTTTTACTTAATATTTATTTCATTCAAATTAATTATAAACGTTCTGATATCGTATTGCAATATCGAGGCAAAAATAGGGATTTTAGTGACTCTGAAAGCGCCTAAATCCACGATTTACGGCTTCAGTTCGACGAACTTGGAGCTACCAAAGATTTTCTTCGATGTGTTCTTCATCGAGATTCTCTCAAGATTATCAAAGACGTCAAAGGAAAGTACTGAGAAAAACCATAGAAAGCAATCCAAAAGTTGGCTGGAAAAATGTATGTGAATGGAAGCAGCATTAGAAACACGAAACAGACTGTAATTCGTCACCATTCAAGAGACAAGCGCGTTAGCTGCTCATAGACTTTCATAAGAAAAGACGAGTGGCTAAAACAAAGGTTTATGTCAAAAAATCATCATAGGTGACACATGACATCGTGTTTACACAAAAAAAAACTTTTTTCTCCAGAGGAAATGTTCCAGATACAGAATCGTAGAATACTCTGAAAATTCTCTACCGAAGTCCTGGACAGAAAAAGAACAGTTATCAGATGTCAAATTCCAGCCTCGGTTACGGATTTCCAAACCGTAGAAACCCATTCTTATTTTCGTCGAACGAAATGTGAAAGTGAGCACAAATTCGTCCATCGAACAAGTTTTTTTTTCATTTACGTTCAAGGAAGCTAAAAAGCATTTCAAAACCAAGGATTTCACTCTCCAATTCAAAAGCTCAGCCGCTCACATGCCGAACGACACCACAGAAGAAACATTTTTATAAATTTTGTAGCGAGGAAATGGAGCCTCTCTTATTGCCTGATTTCAACACGATAAATTTCTGATTTTGGGGCAACCATTAGAGTTGAAGCCTGTCCTTTCTTCCATGGAAGAAGATTTGTTGAAACACTCCCACAAAAAGGCAGGGGATAAAATTCCTCATGACATGTAGAGTGATGAAGAAAAAATTTTTCACAACAAACTCGAGCAGGCAGTAAAAGTTACCTATGATGTTCATAGAATTTATAATACGCTTTGCAATTTTTATTTCCCTGAAATAAAGATACATACACTGTATTATGAGCTCGAAAACTTTACGCACATCTCGAACATGTCCACTCTTTCATACCAAAGTATATACAGTTTACACGATAATTTAAAAAAATTCAGAACCTGGAAGTCCATTACAAAATATTTTTAAAGCTGATTCGTTTTGAATTGATCCAGGAACTTGAATTGTTGAAGTAAATTTGCGTGAATGTTCATTTTTTATCATTAATTTATCGTGAATTTTATCGTGAATGTACATTAATTTTATGAATGTACATTATTTTTATCCGATTGAAGAGACCTCGAACCTGGTACCTTAAAGCCAAGTTGACAGCTTTAGATTAATTGGTTTGCCTTCGGCGGAAGGATGTTTCAATCCACTGCAATTGAAAACAATTATTTTCATACAGCAGGTTTTTAAATATTTTCTTTTAAATGTCAGGATACAAACAGAGCAACGTCTGATCGAACCGTCTTTCATTTCAAGCATCGGGATCGTGTAGAAGAATAATATATTGAAGCTCACTTCTTTTTTCTCATCAGGAAGAAACACCGGACTCGCAATGTGCGGTCTCAATCTGAATATCTTTTTTCCTTGTGAAATGTTAGTGCTCCTAACTACTAGGCTACGATGACTGCAAAATGCCTGTGCTTGACTGGTGTCTGACGGCATGAAACTTGGATGGCAGCCCGAGGAAGAGTCACTCAACTTTTATCTCTTGCAGTATTCTATTATATTCTATTTCATTCGTAGTCTCATTATAACTGTAGTGGGCTGTATTCTTAAGCCTGATAAAGTAGATTAAGCGAGTAGTGGAATCCAAGTTCAAACCCACGGTAGCATTCCCTTGTATCTTGTCCTCCCGTGCCACGTCGGAACGCCCTTCATAGGTGTGTATGATGCTTCAAACTTAAACGTGTGTAGGTCATAATATAGGAAATTGTCATATTATTTATTCTTATTTTGTAACAGTAGTCTTATTGGTGTTTTTTTTCTGTTTGTTGTAGGTTACGTGAGGGGACTGTTGCCGACGTTCTCTCTCTCTTCCTCTCTCTAGTACCTTTATGATTCATGATAGGATCACTCTGACAGTGTCGCGTCCATTTCCTCTGATAGGGTTGAAAGTTGAATAAATTAATTGCTGGTTACCTTTCTTTTGGCCTTGGGAGACTAGTGGGGTGAAGGCGGCTTAAAACAAGATCTGATCTTGCTACAATAACAATTGTGTTTATCTGCCTCCCTCCACAGGTACGTCGCAGCGAGGGTCCCTAGTGGCACGAGTCTCATAATAGAAGACGTGGCGCCAGATCAGGTGTACCAGATCCAAATGCAGCCACACCCTGGCACTTCGAACATGACCAGCATCTACTTCCAATTACAAGGTGAGACCCATAACATTTGCAGTGATTCAAATACGCCTGAAAAATACGCTTTCTCGAGGTCTGCAAAGTAGGCCTCCGTGGCGGCGATGACCTCTCATTCGATTCAAAATTTTGCCCGGCGATTGACGTTTTCGAGTTTGGAAACAAAAACAAGTCGCACGGATCCAAATCTGGATAATACGGTGGACGGGGCAGCAGTTCGTAACCGAATACGACCAATTTGGATGTGGCGAGGGCAGAGGTGTGCACCAGTGCGTCGTCATGGTGAAGAGCACTTTTTTCTTTGCCAAATTGGGCCGTTTTTTCTGCAATTCGGCGTCGAATCGGCCCAATAATTCGGCACAGTACAGCTCTCACCTTCTCACCTTTCCAGCCGATAGGACCAGTCTTCGTCTTCTTTGGAGCACGTTCGCCAGGTGAAGTCCACGGTTTCGACTGTTCTTTGGTCTCTGATGTGTACCAGTGAATTTATGGTTTGTCGACGGTCACGAAACGACGCAGACACTCCTTCGAATTGCGCTTATACAGCGTCAAACAGTGCTCTGAAGTGGTCTCACGGTTGCGCTTGCTGTCCGGAGTGAGCAAACGCGGCACCCATCGCGCCGACAGCTTTTATGCCCAAAATTTCATGCAGGATATGACCCACGCGGTCATTTAAAATGCCTGTCTCGGCTATCTCACGCACCTTTAATCGGCGGTCTGTCAATACGTGATCGTGGATTATTGTCATGTTATCCTCCATGGTAGCCGTTTTCGGGGCACCTGGGCTTGGTTCATCAAAAACCGACGTGCAACAACGTTGGAACTCGTTAAACCAATTTTAGAAGGTCACGATCGAAGGAGAAGAGCCGTCGTACACAGTATCCAAACGCTCTTTGATTTCGCTGCTCGATTTTCCTTCCAAAAATAAAAATCGAAGTACCGACCGATGTTTCTCTTTTTCAATTTTGCTAAAAACTGCGAACACGCCCACACGCTGTCAAAACAAAACTACGAGTCCGATTCGGTAGAAATTCCGCCAGTAGCCGTCTACGAGAATGTACTACACGATAGTAAAGTTTTCTTACGATAGTGGGACCATCGAGTGGTGAGGCTGAGTACTTATCGGATTGCCCTCGTTTTTGAGCTTGTTGCCTAAAAGATGCTTTACACTAACACGCAATTTTTGCCAACGAGTCATGTGTTCATTAGAGAACTATGAAATTAAATGCAAAAAAAATCAGAGTGGAACATCTGAAGTTCTAAATGTCTTTAAAATATGAGGATAGTGCCTGAGAGTAAAGGAAATCCTCAGTAGGAATTTGGTCTAAGTTTGAACTCCATGCATGTTAAACAATGCAGAAAATCAACTAGTGATTACAACAAGGAATAGTTTTGGTTCGTCCGAATATATTATTTAATGAAAACCTTATTCATGTTGCAGGTAAATAAAAATTAATTGGTACTAACTAATGCCTACCGAAAGAATAAATTTCTACGACAGAGCTATCAAACTTTTTTGGCAACATGCGATACAATGTAGAACGAAGCTTCCGTCACCCTTCGAACTGAATGTTTTCCCAGCATTGCATGCGAAACTGCCCCGTATCGATAGCGCTGCACGAAATGTGTGAAATGGAAATTCCGCTCCAAAGAAATAGATGATTAACGTAATTGATGTAGAAATACAAATATCGGAGATAAGCTTATTTTATCTAATACTTACAGTACCTACTTTGCATTTCACCCATGATGGATTTACTAAACGAATGAATCACCTTTTTTACATGCGTTTGAAAAAATGGAATCTCTATTATTGTTATTTAAACTTGAAGGCGACGAGGGTGGGCAATATGTAGCGACGAGAAAATGTCAGTGACGAGTCGGACTGTGCTGCAAGCAGATGCTGCGTAGGCAGATCCGCGGGGTCGGAGCTATCGAGCTGCATTATAACGGGCTTTTCTGCAGTCTCCGAGCCCCTTCAATTGAACTATGATAAAAGTCAAAATTTTCGTCCAGTAATCTCTGGTGAAAGGGCAGAAGGTTAAGCTTTGAATGAGGACGACCAGCGGTCTTCAGCCGAACTATAATAAAAGT
Organism: Platorchestia sp. MABIK; assembly: GCA_014220935.1. NCBI lineage: Eukaryota > Metazoa > Arthropoda > Malacostraca > Amphipoda > Talitridae > Platorchestia > Platorchestia sp. MABIK. The sequence goes on along the minus strand of JACJUY010000890.1, from coordinate 164,513 downwards.
TAAAATTTTCGTCCAGTAGTCCCTGGCGAAAGGGCAGAAGGTTAAACTTTGAAAGAGAACGACCAGCGGTCGTCCCCTCGCATCAGAGCGGCACATTTGTCGGAGCAAGCGGCTCCTCTGGGGATGAAAAAGACGGAGCAGCCGAGTGAAAGAGGGTACAGAGAAGCCTTTCGTACTCACTGAACCTGCGTTTCTCTCCCTTCTTGGTTAATAACTAAAAATCTTTTATCATCACAGGAACTCAATCTTCAAACGCAGGCTCAATAAAGTTTTTTAACTTGTTCTTTATGTTTAGCGCACAGCACCTTCACTATAAACAAAACTTCGATTTAGTTATGAGAGCGATCGAATACTAGGGTCAATTTAACTTTAATAAGGCAGGCTTAATCGTCTTGGGTATTTGAGATCTCATGGCCGTAAACTGAAACAGAGAGGCCATGAAACAAGCATTTTTGGATGCTTATGAAGAGCACAATTCTCTATTGCCTATTGCTGGGGGTCAGTTAGATCCTACTCGTACCAAGCTAAGTGTCGAACTCACAATACACTAGCCATCGAAAATTCCTCAGAGGAAAATAGAATCCCATAAACTGTACTGTTACCTGTCTATGAGAATGGAAAGAATTTATCCCCGTGGTAACGAGGCCGGTTGTCAAAGAACAAAGATGTGAAAGTTCACAGAGGCTTCGATTCCTCATTTCAAAGTGTTGCAAAAAATTTCTTTAGTTTTCAGTTGCAACCTTCATTAAAAGTAAAAATAAATATACATATTGTTTTTCATCGCAGTGTAAAACCTTCTCCCAGATGGGGTATGAATGGACGCGTTTTCACCAAGGGAATTAGAATTTGGAGGGTGAACAGTTTCTCAGGGTGATCGATAAGAAGCATCATGTATGTATGCAGGTAAACAGAGATTAGTCGGGACAAAAAAGCTCACATTGCACAGAGATAATTTAGACAGTGATAACAACGAAATATCAGAGCATAATTTCAAAATATCGAAATAGAGAGTTGAGTAATGATAAAAATAGGCTTGTGCGAAAAGGTCGAAAAAGAAGAATAGAAGAATATCGGCAAAACAACATGCACAAGGTAGTTAATTGTGCCGAACAATCCATGTTCATGGCGTCCCATCCATCTTTGACACAGCTATGATAGCTGCTGCGCAGTCTATGTGCCACTGCGCAGTAACAGATGCCTTGTTGTGCTCAGGTAAACAAGCTACAAATGCACGACCTCAGGCTCGTAGATAGCAAGAAGGGGAACGAACGATTCGCGTGGTAAGCAGGAACGTGTAATTCATGTGCTTTGTGGCGCGAGTGTTTGCCCACTCCCTCAAGATATGATGTAGGAGGCAGACGCGCTCTTAAAATTAATGAAGCAATTGGTCGATTTTTGATATTCCAATGGGCTATTAAAGCAGAATGAGGCATAATAGAGGCGATCTTCTTTAGTGTATTTTGAAACCGATGTACCCACGGTAGAAATAACATGGTCGCCTGTGGGATGTGGTAAGCCACTAAACTCGTGTAAAGTTACATTTTGTCCTGAAATTGAAAGTAAATGTAAAACGCTCATTTTAAAATGAATTACTCTTAAATACGGCTTCCTGTCTTCCTATATAAACATCGGAACTTTCTCGAGTGAAGGGCTAGTCACAGAAAGACGGAGAACCTGGTCAGCGGTAAATAATTCAAATTGAATGAAAAAATGCGATGAAGAATTGCACTCTTCAATTCTCTCCTAAGAAGGCCAAGCTCGTTTTCCTGGCCTGATGTTCAAATGGAACTCGGAATTTAAGACTTTAATTTCGAAGTCCCTGATGCAAAATCTCGGTTTCAGAACAAATAGTCGTGGATTCAAGGGAAGAAAATATTGGGACTTGAACAGGATTTAAACCTTCTTAATATTAAGAAACGTCAGCAGTGTCCTAGAATTTAAGATTTATATTCTAAGATAATAACTACAAACACATCTGCCCTTGATTCACATTAGATGAAACTCATAGAACTTAGAGTTGGCTGTTTTAATATGAGTACTAATGCCTTCTTCCATTTTACATTAATGTTCTTTTAATTTAGTTCGCATGTCCATTTTCATAACGTTAATTTGATTACAATTCCGTCTGTACATGCCATGATTCCTTCTATAAAGTAGTGTTAATATCAAAAGCTTCCGTAAAAGCCCCTACACGTGAATCTCATCAAAGTTTTAAAAGAATTGTTACATACAAATACTAAAATTTAGGCGAACAGTGTGGAACGTCGAGAATTGGAGGTTACTCTCGTATAAAATTATGAAAAAGTCCCGTTTCTGGTGTATACATTCTCTGTATGTTTCATTTTACATACAGGTAAATAAGAATGTCAATTCAATAGACAAAGTATCATCCATAGTTTTTTTTCAACGAGCAATCTCTCGTTAATCTCATCATTGAGTCGCATATGAAAACTGAATTTAATGAATACTTTCTAGTCGTTGGTAAGAGAGTAACTACAAGTGGTAATTCAGCTGTTTTATGCACATTGTAAAATAAAATTCTAATTTCTGACTTACCTTCGTGTAACAGTCTCGAAGGTCCTCATTGTGCAAACTTATTTGAGCATGTATGATTACGGAGTTTTAAATTAGCAACCACTCCCCTCTCGGCGAGACACAACCATTGTATCTCTGGGAATTAACACTCCTAGGGATGAAATGTGAGGTCCGGGGCTGAATGTTTGGTAGGCCTTCCTTCCGTTGAGATGGTATTGATTTTTGTTTTTTAACAGTCCATCTTTTTCAGTTCACTGCTGTCCTTTCTGCAGATACTTTCTTCTTCAACTTTTATTTTGTTTCATAAACTTTTCCAATTTTACCACGCATATACGCAGGTTGTGTGAACTCACTTTGTGCATAAATTTCTCGTTCCCTTAATTCCATTTTCAATGGTACTTTCCTCCTCCCTCTTTTGGAAACCCCTTTCGTGTGGTTAGGGGGACAAGCTGAGTTATTATTTAATCTTATCTAATCTAACAACCCCTTCAAAAATTTGGAAACAGGAACTTTTTGTTATGAGCTTGTCCTCGAGGAACAGCTCTCTCGAAAAGTGATCCTGTACACGAATATTAAAATAATTTTTGGGCTATGTAACATTCTGTCTAAAAACAGCGTGTCGTTACTCTCAGGGTATATCGGATCGAACTGCTACACGGGTGAAGGAAGCAAATGCGGTATTCCGTCCTACGAATTTCTCGATACAGGTAGCACACTGCCAAACGTGCATCATCGTTTGGATTATAAAAACATACCGACCTGCGTCGAGTTAGTGAAGCACTTAGTCTTTCAAGTTTACTTCGGCTATCTTAAGGACCTGCTGTCGGATCAGAAAATTTTTTACCTTAGTCGCCCTCGATTCAAAACCGTGAACAATCAATGCATGCATCCTCCACTGTGCATTCAAAGGCACAAGAAAGTGCCCCACTTACCAGCTGAAAGTAGTTCCGAGACACAGGTATGCCGCCACTAATTCAGTTATAAAATCTAAATCACATCTAAGGTAGTTCAGTCAATATTACCGATGTATATTTTCTATTTATCTTACCATTTCAGCAGATAAAAGAAATAGATATAGAGTATCTCAACAAACGAATATTGCCCCATGAAATGAAGATTGCTTCAGGTAACTATTCCAAGCTACCCTAATGTACCAGACTCGAATTATATCTACAACCAGTATGAATTTAAAACGAAATGACATGCTCTAAATGTGTGAGGGCCCGAGCTGAGAGGTACGTGGGCCTTCTTTTTGTTGAAAAAAAAAAATTTTCTTATGTTTAGGACCCCCTTTTTTCGGTTCACTTCTGTCCTGTTTTTCAGCGCCTACTACATTCTTCTTCAACTTTTATCATGTTTCATGAACTTCTTTCTCAACTTACTGTTTCTATGCCCCTTCTGTATATATTCCGCGTTCCCTTATCCCCACACTAAATGTTGCCTTCCTCCTTCCTCTCTTCGAAATGCTCTTATTTTTAGCAGTTAGGGAGGCTTCAAACTGACATATAATCTAATCTAACCGAATGACATGCTATGAAATGTGCATCGGTTTTGTGAATGCGAGTCAGGTGACGATGTGTTGTTGCAGGGAACCACACTTGGGGCACCTGGCCGGAGCCCATGTCCGGCCCCGACGTGCCGCGACACTCTGGCCTGAACCCTGGACCTCTGAGACCCGGGATTGGGCAGTCAGGGCCTCGAGTTGTGAGGGTCGAGGAAGTCAGCCTCATCGTCCTCGTGCTGGCGCTTTGGATCGTAGCCATCTTGCTGTTTGTTCACAGGTACGCTTTCTAATTTTACATTTTAGCATGTTAAAATCTTATTTTCAGCGATGACTTTGGACGAGAAAGACCCTTGGGATCTTTTCCAGATAAGATCCTAATGCAACACATAAGTTCACCCACTTGAAACTTTCGAAATAATGCACCTATCAACTTCATAAAACTCTCAAAGGAAAGATTGAAACATTCTTTCTTTCCGAACCGCAGACGGTACGGAAACGGTTTTCTGTAAACTACATAAATTTCTGGATATATCCTTCCGACTCGCGCTCCGTCATTACACACAAGTTCACCTACTCGTAACTTTTGAAATAATGCACATATCGACTTGAAATTAAACTCAAACGAAAGAATGTTTTATTCTCTCTTGTTAGAGTAATTTGAAGTCGATAGGTGCATTATTTCGAAAGTTACAAGTTGTGAACTTATGTGTTGCATTAGTGGCGGAGCTTATCNTCTTTCTTTCCGAACCGCAGACGGTACGGAAACGGTTTTCTGTAAACTACATAAATTTCTGGATATACCTATCCGACTCGCGCTCCGTCATTACACACAAGTTCACCTACTCGTAACTTTTGAAATAATGCACATATCGACTTGAAATTAAACTCAAACAAAGGAATGTTTTATTCTCTCGTGTTAGAGTAATTTGAAGTCGATAGGTGCATTATTTCGAAAGTTACAAGTTGTGAACTTATGTGTTGCATTAGTGGCGGAGCTTATCTGGAAAAGATCAGACCCCTGTTCAACACCTGTACCGCTACCACAATTTTTTTTACCGGAGAGAACAGCAGATCTTCTGATAATTATTGAAAACTAAAAAACATGGGTAGAAGATGTTATCGAGGAAACTCTTCCCCTTTATGAGCTTGTATTTCAGCCACTCTCTTCCTTCAAGCTTAGAAGATTAAAACTATTCAAGAACTCGATACGATCAGAAAATAAATGTTTCTTATTTGTCATTTCATAGGTGAGGTTCGTTTTTCCTTTGTCCAAGGCCTAACCGCGCATGTAAGTAGAAACACTGATGCACTTTGATCAAACTGACGCACCGTTTTCCATTTGCAGCAACTAATGAAAAACTGTTTTGATGATGACACCATTTTGCTGATACTAATTCGATTCATTTTAAAATGCGTCAGAACTCTAGCGCCAGCAAACACCGAGCTACGAAACTCTTTGAAAGAAGAGCTCGTACTGTTTTACTCATTTTGTTTCTCCTTTACTAGCAGAAAAATCTAACTTTTTACAAGCAGGTAAGTAATGACTTTTTTAATTATTGATAGAGAAATAATTGTTATTCGACACTTTCTTGCCCCTCAACAGAAACGACCATTAAATTGTTCTTTCCGCACCTTATTTTTGTGGTCATAGTAATTCATAACTATGGCAGGCCACTTTTGACATCCGTCAGCTGTTAAGCGTTAACTACGTCAACGAATCAAGTGCGCAAGTGCTTGATATTAGAAGAAGCCTTAAAAGTAGTGGGATCAAGGATTCTTTTGCATACTTGCTAAAAAAGTAGAACGTCTAAGCGACTAACCAGAAAGCTTTCTCTTTTTGATAAAGAACTCTGAAATTGAAATACCAATGTAGTCTCTCCTGTTTGAGTCGTATTCTAACTTTGCAGTAATTTTCCTTCGTTACTAGCGCTTCTCCAGTTTAGCAAGTTTTTTACACTTTCGTGATATTCTGCAAATAAAACTGACAACATCATTCTGCAAAGACTGTTTCAATATGAATGCAGTCAGCAAGAGTAGGAAGAATAGATGTCTATTTTATCTAGCTAATTCCTCAAAAACGTCCCGTAATAACTAGGAGCAAAGAAAAATAGCAATTATGAACCTAAACAAAGTGTTTTATTTACTAACCCATCCATATATCTTTTCTATTGATTTTTATACGTATTCATTCTCAATTTTTCATCAAATTAAATGGGAAAAAGTTCAGTCATCGCTTTTACAATGGAGTTTTGTAGATGGTGCCAGTTGTTTAGATCCTTTTTTGTAAAGTTTCTCTTAAAAGCCCTTCTTTCGAAAGCGTTCTCGTTTTTGAAAGTATTAGATATCTTACTAACCTTCGAAATCTTGATCCATTGTTCATACCTATCTTTCTTTTGAATTAATTGTCGTTTAGTCTACAAGAAGAAGTTCGGGTTTGAATTTAGTTTAAAAAGATAGGAAAACGAAACTTCGTCGATGGGTTTTACTTTTATAATAATTTGAATATCAAACCTCTTGTGCATTGTGTAATCAAATCACGCGCGAGTGAACTTATTTTTTCCAGCTTTTCAAAGCTTCTGAATCTTCAAATTTGTTTCGGATCGATTGTTCCACGTGAGAAATTCGGACGGTGGATTAGTCGAGGAAGCACATGAGTATTTGTTTTCTCCCGCAAAGAATAAACGAATCTTACAAAACATTCTGGACGGGTTTTCAGACTTGTTTACAGCCTCAATTTACATTTCCCTAAAGCCAGAATTTTTTCACAGCTTCTGTTCACGGCACGGTGTATTAATAAACAGTTTTCCTCACAAATAAATTTTTACTTTGTTCCACCCTTGCATTTGTCGGAATCGAACATCGTTTTATCATTCAAACTCCCACTGAAGGATGCGCCACAACTGACACTTTGACCGCTTTGAGTCATCCGAGGCAGGAAGGACAACTTCGCTTGTTATGTTGGTGAATTCAGAGAAGTGTGTTCACTACTTATAGCCGCGCTCCTCACAGCTCATGAGATCAAAAGAGACACGTTTCTTAGTCTCACAAAAGGAGAAGAACCACCTGGACTTTGAAGCTGAAGTGGAGACTGAAATTTGGTTTCCGTCTCTCCTCGTCCACTCTTCTTCGGTTTGTTCTGCTAGATGCACCAAATAAGATTTTTCAAAATATGTTTCAGGAAAAGTTTTTCAATTTTTATAGACGTTGTGAACGCTTCTTCTAAAGAAAGAAGGAATTTTCAAATTAAACTATGGAAAATCAGAGTGATAAAAAGACGGAATTAATTTTCTGCTTGATTTATAACCTTAGGGTTCGTTAGGCGTCAATAATTTTTTTCTTGATCAGTTTAATCCCGATGGTTTAGGTTACTCGGCTTAGAATGTGAAGATGAGGAACTTAGCGTCACTGTTTGGCGTTATTTCAAAGTCTCAGCTGATTATACTTCCACGCATCTGTTAGAAGAACTTGTGAAAAAATAAAATGTATTCTTTTCAAACGGCCAGGTTGAACCAAATTTGAAAGATGAGATCTCAAAAACAGTATGACTCCCAGAAAACCGCTGGCTAAGAACTGACTTATTTAGAATGTAAAACCGCAGGCACTTGAAGTTTAAATTTTTAGATCAAATCTGTTCTAAATTCCAATGAACCAGACTCCTACACTCATACTTGCTGTAGTGATTCGCTAAACACCGTTTTCCGTTCCCGTTTTCCTGCTGGTCAGTGAGATTCAGCGGCCCTGTTCAATTTGTTCAGGTGGCTGAAAAAAGATGCCAATTTTCGAGCAGCTGTGGAGGGAAGTCTGCTCCGCATCTCAATAGGGTTGCTCGAGCGAACAACATATTTCTGTTCCCTGAATGGGGAAGTAACGCTTAAATAAAGAAACGCTTTTAAAGAAATCATATTTCTTTAAAAAACATTTCAATACAAAAGAGAACGTAAAATTACCCGTGATGATGGCAGTTTTCAAACTTCTGTTATTCGCTAGCAAACATTTACTGGCCTAGGAATAAGTTTCTTTAGTTTCTGCCCATTTATATTTGAAATTTACAGTGTCAAAACATTACTCTCTAGGGCCTACAGTGTCTGCTCTTAATTTCATATCATTCATAGCGAATTTGAGTTTTTGAAGTTGTTTTTTAGTCAAAATGGTTTCCCTTCAGGACTGGTAACTTCATGTGTCAAGAATTTTTTAAATCATAAATTTTATTCCCGCGAACCATTACCTACTGTTCGCAAGAAACAATTTTATTTTTCATTTCCGTTCTTTGGCAAGCAGTTCGAAATGCTCAAAAAAGATCTTAACTTGTTACTGTTTAAAAACTTTTTACATGTCGACTTCAAAATAGTATTGGTTAATGCATATAAAATAGGATCTCATTTCAATTACAAGGACAAACTACGTAATGGCATGCTCTCCTCCGTCGTTTATAGACATTGTTGCGCTTGGTGTGCGTCTGAATACGTGGAATCGACCATTCGAGCCCTGGATATTCGTGTGGCTGAGCATGCTGGAAGGAGTTTTCGAACCAAACAATTACTCTCTTCCCCTCCCCAATCTGCTGTTCGCTCTCATGCAGAGAGTTGTGACCTTCCAGTTCGGCTAGACGATTTTAAAATAATTTCTTCTACATCCGGTACAATTAACCTTCGCATTTTGGAATCCCTGTTCATTTTAAAAGATAAACCAACCCTGAACAATACGCAATCTGCCTTCCTTCTGAAATTAGTGTAGTCTCAGTCTTTCTCTCTTTTTTTTAATGTCACATATTCCACTGATGATTGTATTTTGAACTTGTTATAACTCAGTGATTTGTCTTTTTTCAGATAGTTGAAAATGACCAAAATTTGGTCGAAACTTTCTCTTTTTTATTTAAATGTTTTTTGAAGAAATATGATTTCAATTCAAGCGATTTTCTTTGCTCTTTTATTCTTCGATATTTTATACTAAAATAGGGCAACAATTTTGCCATCAAANTATCATTTGATGAAAATCAATTCTAGGTCCGTGAGATAATTGTAATTTTTAATTCTGATTGCATCAATTACATTTTTTAAATTTGTCGTGATGAAATTCATAACATTTCTGCGTTAGTTACCACGAGTGTGTGATTCCAGTAGAGACATGTCAGATGTGTAGTGACATGTGGTCTGTGTAGAGACGTGTGAACTGTGTTGAGACGTAAGATCTGTGTAGAGAGACTTGTGAACTGTACAGACGTGTGAACTGTTCAGATATGTGTAAATTTTAAAGAAGCTTGTAAGAACGTTTGAACGTGTCACGGCATTGCTTATATTTATTGTAGTACAGGATGAGTTCCTGAACTGAGAAGCTGAAATGTATTTGTATGCAGATCAAAAACACTTTGTATTTGTATGCAGAAATGTATTTGTATGCAGATCAAAAACACGTGATGTTCTAATTATGACACTTCATAAAAAGTTTAAAAACACTTATGTATTGCAATAATTACAAAAGATGTTGGGAAAGTTTTTGAGTCTTTTTCAGGTTACTAGAAATTGAATCACTCTTCTTACTTCCAATAACATTTCATGGATTTTTACGGTAAACCTCATTACTCCGGAACACACGACCTGCATGGTGATTAAGGGAATCACCCGTTAACTTACAACGAAATGAAAACGTGCGAACAATACCCACATGTAAATACTTGACCATTGTGATTCATGCAAAGTTTACACTCGCAGGCTGTTCTCTGCAAACCAAGTTCGGCAGCAAATTTTTTAAATGTAAAACAAATATATGAAATGTTCGACGGAGCTTAACTGAAATTAGTGATATCTTTTTACTTCATTTTCTATAGAGATATTGCAGCGCAGTATGAGATTTAACATGCCATTTACACTTTTCTAATCGTAAATTGTTATCTGCGCCGAGGTGGTCTGGCCTTTAAAGTCAAAGGGAGATTCATTTAATTCGATAATTCAGCGGGAATAAAAAAAAATTTGCCGACCTGCTTACTCTGGAATCATTTTTAATTATCCAAAATGTAGTGGAAG
>JACJUY010000890.1:138751-152361 GCA_014220935.1 Platorchestia sp. MABIK | reverse complement strand
ATAAGCTACTTTATGTTTTTATTATCTTGCACAATAATGACAACAGCGTATAATTCACCTATTTTAGGATTCCGCAACATGTTGAGCTATGCGGATAGATTATCCGACAGAAAACAGACGCAGCTAAATTCATTCCACAAAAAAATGAACATCAGAGCAGCGGATGCTGACACAAAGTCTTTCTGTACTTCCAAATTGCTTTGAATCCTCGCGGGAAGATTTCGGTGAGCCTCAGGCATCCGTCGTGAGGCCGCTGCTGCTCATCACTTTTTCTACGATACAATTTCTGAATGAAGTTAATAAAATCAATCTTGAGGGCGGAGTACGCCGTGTTTTACGTGATATCAGCAATGTTAGGCGCAGAGTATGCCGTATTTTTCATGATATTAGCAATGTTGGGACAGTAATATTGAGACAGCAGAATAAAAAAATAACTGTAATGAGAGCACGACTGACCTGTCGACAAGGAAATCAGCTCTGCGTGTGTTGTATGGGCTTACTTACAGTATTTTCAGAAACGCATCCTGTGCTACGAAGATGTCGAAGCACACTTCGGTGAAACATGGTAATAATGTACATAAATTTGCCTCAATATGTAGTCATTAAGTACATTTGCTGCAAATCAAGCAAATTTATGCTACGCTCACTGCTAATTTCGCCGCAGGAAAACGGTTTTATTTGTAATTTGGTTTTATTTGTGTTGCTAAAGCAATAAGAATTTGAGGAATGCAAAGCGTACTTCAAATTCTACTCTTTCAGTAAACTTAATTTTCAGCTGAATCAGTTGACTAATCAGCTATAGCTATAAAAAATGACCTATATCAGTTAACTTAATTTTTCATGAACCTCTGCTCGGTTATAAAATTAGATCTCATGAACAAAATTATGAGCCAATCGAATTAGCGTAAGTTATAAACAAACACTTCAATACATAACTACATTCACATTTTTTCTCAGAAATTTAAGTTTCATATTTAAAAATGCATTCGTAGAAGAACCCTGATTTGCTCAACCGGTAACAGGGGAATGAGCTACTGGAAATTTTGTTGACTTTAAATTTATATTTTTCAGCGCATTCATTGATTCAACAAACCATCTTTTGCTTATAAACGGGTATTTGTCGAGGTATTAACGTTGACATGTAAAATTATTGAACTTATTTCCTACAACTGTTTGACATGTCGAAAGCGGCAAAAAAGTTTGTCTCCTACATAACGTATTCATTAATGTACATACACCTGGCGCACAAAATTTTTTACGAAACTTTCAATTTACACGGGTGCAACAAGAGGAGTGAGTCGTCTTATGGTAAGTAATATTGTATTGAAATAAAACTCCTCTCAGGCTTAGTTTCTATCTTCGAAAACTTGTTCAACCTACAATAGTATTCAAATAATGGTTTTAACATGTTCTAGCAGCAAAGCGAAATGGAATTTTACGTTTTTGAATAAATTGAACATTACCGTGTTGAGTGTGCATGACCTCAACTAATTGTATGCACATTTTTCGAGTTGAGTGTTAAGCATAANAGTAGCTTATTAAAGAAAAAATAGCCTTAAGTTATGTAAAAATCTGTTTCAACTGAATGTTTGATGTAAATATTTTTGCTAATTATAAATATTTGTTTAAAATGAATTCCAGGGAAGCAATTTTAGGAAATGAATCACCACTGCGAAAACGTATTAGAGGTAAAACTAAAAGAAAAACTGAAAAAAATTAGGATAAAAATGAGTTAAATTTGTGGCAATTTTACGTCATATGCAAAAAGTAATGAAAATCCTTTTCAATTTTTTTTAAATAATGTCGAGAAGATTTAAAATCGTTTTTTAATTAACTACGCTTATGATGGAGACAACGTTGCATTGCTCACTTGATTTAATCTTTTTTGCGCGACTCAGTTTCGTCATTATTGTACAACTCTCCTGTTTTAATCATCATTGTATGATTCTTTCATTTTAATCGTCATTGCTTAATTCCCTTGGTTACTTGATCTGTTTGTAACTCATTTGGCCTAGCTATCATTGTACGTCGCTTGAAAATTTCGTTCAAATAAAAAAAGGAATAGTATCAATGAGTTAATATAAGGAGGTGATGAGTTCATCACACAAATCCTGTGGGGTTTGTGGTGGGTATTTCAACAAGACAATTGTGACTTTGCAAAGTTCAAGCGAGCAGCAGCATGACATGGTTTGTGGAGTGGAGTCCTTCGAGGTCGGCGTCCGTGTAAATTGGTTGCAATTGAAGGGAAGATGAACTCTGATGACTATATTTCTATTTTGGACGAAAGCCTGAAGGTATCAGCTAATAGTTTGGGACTTTGAAGGCGGTGGGTATTTCAACAAGACAATGACCCAACGCACACGGCCAAGTCTACAACTAGCTGGCTCCAAAGAAATAAGATAAATGTGCTGCTATGGCTTTCGATGAGTCCTGATTTCAATCCCATTGACAACTATTGGAAGAAATTAAAAGTCGACATCAACAAGAGAGCTCTTAAGAATCTTCAGGCATTGAAACGCATCGCCATTGAAGAATTGAACAATATTTCATCTGAAACTGCGGAAACGCATGTCAAAAACTATTAAAAGGCCTTTAAATGTTATGAAGATGAAAGGTCATGCTATTGATTATTAAAGATGTACTCGAATAATAGATTCACTTCAATAAAGTATTATACTACTCACTGTGTGAAAAATTTTATCATATCGTGTTTCTGAAGTTCAGCTTGTTTAATCTTTCAAAAATAATTTTTTGTTCTAGAAACTTCGTATTTTTGTCACTAATATGTGCTTCACACCCTCTGAAAACCTTATGCCTTTAGCAACAATAGTTTTTGAGTAATTCTAGAATTTTTTGAAGAACGAGGGGCCTACAAATAATTTCGTCGCTGACTGTTTCGGATTCATTTCCTGAAATATTCTAATTAGGCCTTTCAAATCGCTACACGTTGAACATAATTAATTTTCACTATAGTAACGTTGAAGATTTGGATTTAAGTAAAAGTTTTGCTTTTTGCAAAGTCTAACGATGAATAAAAGAGCAAAGAAAATCGCTTTAATTGAAATCATATTACTTTAAAAAACATTTCAATAAAAAAGAGAACGTAAAATTACTCGTAAAGATGGCCGTTTTTAAAGGTCTGTTTTTCGCAAGTAAACATTTACTGGCCTAGGAATAAGTTTCTTATATTCTGCCCATTTATATTTAAAATTAACAATGTCAAAACATTACTCTCTAGGGCCTACAGTATCTGCTCTTCATTTCATATCATTCATGGCGAATTTGAGTTTTTGAAGTTGTTTTTTAGTCAAAATGGTTTCCCTTCAGGACTGGTAACTTCATGTGTCAAGAATTTTTTAAATCATTAATTTTATTCCCGCGAACCATTACCTACTGTTCGCAAGAAACAATTTTATTTTTAATTTCCGTTCTTTGGCAAGCAGTTCGAAAAGCTCAAAAAAGATCTTAACTTGTTACTGTTTAAATACTTTTTACATGTCGACTTCAAAATAGTATCGGTTAATGTATATAAAATAGGATCTCATTTCAATTACAAGGACAAACTACCTAATGGCATGCTCTCCTCCGTCGTTTATGGACATTGTTGCGCATGGTGTGCGTCTGAATACGTGGAATCAACCATGCGAGCCCTGGATATTCGTGTGGCTGAGCATGCTGGAAGGAGTTTTCGAACTAAACAATTACTCTCTTCCCCTCCACAATCTGCTGTTCGCTCTCATGCAGAGAGTTGTGACCTTCCAGTTCGGCTAGACGATTTTAAAATAATTTCTTCTACATCCGGTACAATTAACCTTCGCATTTTTGAATCCCTGTTTATTTTAAAAGATAAACCAACCCTGAACAATACGCAATCTGCCTTCCTTCTGAAATTAGTGTAGTCTCAGTCTTTCTCTCTTATTTTTAATGTCACATATTCCACTGATGATTGTATTTTGAACTTGTTATAACTCAGTGATTTGTCTTTTTTCAGATAGTTGAAAATGACCAAAATTTGGTCGAAACTTTCTCTTTTTTATTGAAATGTTTTTTAAAGGAATATGATTTAAATTCAAGCGATTTTCTTTGCTCTTTTATTCATCGATATTTTATACTAAAATAGGGCAACAATTTTGCCATCAAAATTGTCTCTGTATTCAATTTGATTCCCTCCGAAAAATCATTAGGCTGAGAAATTTAAAACTGAACACATCGTGCAAATTCATTTATGAGATTGAATCAGACAACGAATTGAATATTTCCCCTAAACAAGACCTAGTAGCTACTTTACTAATTAGTTAATTGCAAAGCTGGAGAGCAACTTCACTTTTCCCTGAAGACAGCTTGCGTCTGTAAACAAACTTCAATTTTCTGTTTTCTTGAGTTTCTTCGCCAAATAAACATCCGCCTTGAGGACATCCTTTTCATGCTCGTATGAACGGCCAACAATTTATCCAATTCCGCGAGAAAAATGCTTCCACCAGCAAGCAGTGAGTCGTAAATTTTTAAATTACGGGAGTTGTTCTGGCAATGATTTATTTCTGGGGTCTTGGTTTGATGAATTGGAAGACGTGCCGACATGACCTCCCTCTGCAGCTTGTTAGAGCGCGTCCAGCCTGAAGGCGTGATGAAGTGGCGAGATGCAGGCTTTTCGGGGTAGAGGAAGCCTCGCTTTGTCATAATGAGAAGATGCCGCGAGCCTGTAGCTCACGGACTTGATTGCGCCGCCAAGATTATCGTGGGACTGCAATTTAGAATAAAAGATGAATGTGGTACGACGAAATGAAGTTGCTTCCATAATTGGTACGCATTGCACAGGATTCTATGACAATGATTCCCATTGTGGGTACAAAACGTGATAACGAGTTTGTTTTGAGTTTGAGTAATGAACTGCGATTATGATGGAATGGATTGATGTGGTGATGATAGCATCAGATGCATGCTGCTCGTATCTCTTGCTTAAGTTCAATAATGTTCTTGACAGACCGGTTAAACTCTTGCAGATAATCACTCCAGTTCCTCCTATCCTTCATGTTTATGACAGCTCATGTTTGTGAGAGGGCTAATCTACATTTCAATGATTGAATTCAGCAGACGAAGATACATTAAATATTTAGGGAAAATAAACACCATTTTAGGCTTTACATTGCTAACTCTACACAATTAGACCAGTTGTCACGAGTTTTGGTGATTTCTCACTAAATTTTAAAATTTTAGGCTTAGTTTTGTGTCAATCTCGTAAAAGTTAAAGAATATAAGCCTACTCTCTACAATCATGATGATTTTGAATGAAAATTCCGAAATTTGACGAACTCGTCTTATTTTGAGGAAGTCACACATATGTCTCTATAATGAACGCATTCAACACATATGCATTGCGGAAGCTTAGCCGTTCAACCGTTTTCAGTATATTTTTATGTTAAATAAGAAATCATGCTAACAAAGGAAGAGCATACTTACCTACTACGCCGTGGTACTTCCTAAGAAAATGAGCTTCGAGGACATTTGCTTAAGATCTATGTCATTTCCTGATTTTATTAGCACATTTACCGAACGTCAAGCTAAGGCAACAGTGAAGGAGGCATTAACCGGACGAATGCTCCGTATATCATCTCGCATGCTCGTAGAAACCGTGGCATTACACAAGTGGTCAGAGATTTTGTGCATTTAATTATGTTTAATTCAATCCATCGTTGACTTTCTATCGAGCAGAACTGACAATGCTTTTGAAAACCATTGGTGGCATGGAATGAAACTTTTTCTTTTACATCAATTACAAAAATTAATTTTCTATAATTTTTTTGATGTTGGAGAAATGTAAAAGTAATTTTGCTTGTTTAGGCGTGAAGTTAGATCGAGCCATTAGATTAGACAAATCATTGAAAGGAAATACTGTACTCACGCATTTTACAGCAGTATCAGCTAGTTTAAAATCTTTATTTTCTCACTGCAGTGTTGCGTAGGATAAGGCTTCTTCATACAATTTTAATTTATATCCTGATCAGATATATTGTGTAAACATCTCGATGTTCACCATACGTGAGACATGAGCAAAATGGTCGAGCAGTTTCGCCATACCTAGCAGCTTGCTAGAAATGACGAAACTGCTCGACCATTTTACTCATGTCTCTCGTGTGGTGAACATCGAGGTTTTTATATATATATTGATCGTATAGCACACGAGACCATCAAATCGCCAGTGTCGACAGAAGTTTGGCAACGTTCAACAACTAAATGAAAAAACGCTCAAAATCAGATATTATGATTTCGAACTCTATGGAAATCTTTCATTCTCTTATACGTTATGTAGCTCAACAACTTGCTTGCGACATCGTTATTCAATGATAAACAAATCAGAAAACACACAAAAAATAAGCCTACAGGTGTATATTAGGATTCACGATATCCTGACCCACCATAGAAGTCATTTTTTATCTCTCACACGTAATATCACAGAGAGAAGTTTTCATGCAAATTATACGGGGTGAGGTATTAACTGCCTTTGAATTCTTTTCAAAACAGCTGTCATCGTCGAACCACTAATATGACCTCTTTGTTTTACTGCTGCGTCTAGAAACAGGTTTGGAAACATAGATAGGCATAAACTAAGGCAATGCCTCTCACATCTCCAGACCTGGTCCTCGACTCAGCAGAATACCAATGACGTCTCACAACTAGTTATAACATTAGTCCCAATATTAAAAAAATTGAACTGCAAAAATAAGAATATCTGTATAATTAAGTATATAATTAAGTATAAAATAAGTATATCTGTATGTATAATTTCCATCAAAACTTTAGTGATATTGGGTTTGTGTGATCAAATGTTACGTACTTGGTGTGCAAAAATACGTTGAGTCGTAACGTAATTTTGGGCTTATTTAATAGATGAAATTGCAGCAAAATTGGCTCAACGCTTGAAATATCGAGGCTGTAGCCCCACAGATTTCAATGAAAGTGTCCAATTTTGAGCGTTTCTCCACTGGTTTGTTAAACTTTCCCGAACATTCGTTCCAATTGACTATTTTTGGCAACATTGCGTTGTAAGATCATCACAAAATGTAAAATGGTGCGATGAAGTCATACCTCATTTAATTCATATGTTCCAGAAAAACAATAAGAACACTAACCTATTGATGTTGCAATAGCATGTGAGTAGAATATATCCTGAGTTTAAATATTCAAACCAAAGGGTGTGAACTAAGGCTCGTCCCAAAAAGCTTGACTACATTTCTATTTTCTGTCATTTCAGAAACGCAAAAGGGAAAGTAAATTTTTCAGAGACTCGTTGAACAGAAAAAGTATCACTGAATATCTCTTTGAGAATTTTTAAGCCGAGTCAACAGTATTCTACGGAAAACCAATGGTAGATTGGAGATAATATAAAGTCGCTGCTTCGATTCATCACATATGGTGCGAAATCTCCGACAACAACAGTGTCGGCAGGATTTTTGCAAGCAGGCCCAACGGTGTAGGAAACTAAAAGTCGGAACTCGTCTCACTCGTTCGTCCGGCGCTCAACGTCTCACGCCCATTTGACATCCATTGTCAAAGACATTCCAACATCCCGCGCCCCACACTCATTGATGTTGAAACGTCACCCCTACAGTAAATGTAAATGACGATAAGCAGACCTCAACATATCTCCTTTTCAGGAGGTCGAACGTCATTATCCTTGTGTAGTACATAGAGAACGCAAATATAACATTTGGTTTCGGCATTTTTTTCTTTTTTTGTAATCCCATTTCAAATCTGCTCAATGATATCTGTGTTTCAAAGCGTGTTATTTTGAAAGTTTAATGCAAAAGCGCGATAAATATCCTTCCGACCACAAAAGGATGTCCTCAATGACACAAATGTAGTACCATACACTCATAAACAAATTATCTTCAACAATATCATCCATGGAGGAAAAAACTTCCAGCCCAAGGCGCATTTCTTAACCACAAAACCCCTTCACTTCCGGAGAAATGTACCATTTTGCCCTTGAAAGAAACTTCCAGAACACTGAAATTTTTTGCGTCAGAAGAGCCCCTTCCTTTTTGACAGCGCAATAGACCTATATTCCAGTAAAGCTCGTTTTTTAAAGCTTACTCTTTGTGTCAGCGAAGCCACTTCCGGAGAAGGACCACCGACAGATGAAGCTTAACTTTCCCATCAAAGGTGGAGGTGTCCCGCACTGATTCAACACGTGGAATCAATAAGGCTCTGAAGGCTGAGAACAACGCTGGTTGAATTTGTTTTTCTTACTGAACGTTAGACCACAATTAATAGGGTTTGAATAAAAACTGGGAGACGATCATAGGGTATTTATAAAGTTTATTTTATTTAGACTAAAAATGCCTACTGCCAAGAATTGTTGGAATGAAAATAACGCAATCTAGCATTGAAACTCGCATCGGATTCAAAGCACCACATTTCCAACCTATGAAATTATGTTAAAACTGGTGAATGAACAAAATGTTACGTAAGACTAATTCAGTTAGATTTATATTTCAATGTGGAATGAATAACACAGTTTTTAATCAAACGTATTTACCCTCGAAATCTTGATTGCCTTGAAAAACTTGATAGAAATTGACTTGATTGACCAGGCAATGGAAAAACCATGAGTTACAACTTAATTTGAACTAACAGCGTTGCTCAGGACAGTCAAATAAAGTAAAGAAGCGACTTTTGTGAGTTCTAAGTAATATTCTTTAATTCTAAATGACAAGGAAGCACTACACGCTTGATCCAGGATCATTACAATTAGTTAAAGCCATGATACAATTTCTTCTTCTTTATCGCAGATGGCGAAAGTACTTTACATAAGATGCAGCAATTACTTTGTTAAGCATTGAGTGCTAATTCCCAGACTGTAATTACCTCTGAAATTTGGCTGAAAAAATGCTCTATTTTTTAGATCTTGGAAGCACAAACATCCAATACGGACTTTCAACTCTAGATTTGTGAAACGTCCTCTGTTGGTCAATAAACGCTGGTCCATGTCTCCGAGCAGTGACGTGCGATGAAGATAGTTATTAAGTAGTTAGCAAATATAAACGTGTTCTGGCCTACAAATATTTGGCTCCCTTCGAAAATCATCTCACCGATTTTGTCGTATATTTCTTCTCTTCTGTAGGAAACGGTCTGCAGCGACGCGTTGAATTTCATGGAAATGCTGTAAAAAAATGGAGTGCTTTTTAAAAAAAAAGGACGCTGTGTGAAAAATACTTTTAAAAGTAATGACCTAATCGAATATTTTAGTGCGAGAGCCTGGTGTGACAATGGGGACTCACAAATTTAGACTACGATGAGCGAAACTTTCCTCAGTATCTGAAAATTCAGACAGACTCACAGACCAACCGTTAGGCATGTGAAGAAAATCGCTGGATAACAACACCTAATATGAAGCTCTCTAATTCTGTGCGCGTTGTGCATCACCATGAATGCCTCAATTCCAATCTGCAGAACTGCGCCATTAGGCGCCATTGCACTAAAATTTAGCCCTGGATTCCGAGATATTCGCATTAATCCTGGAGGCGGACGTATCTTTTATCGATAAAATACGCAGGTATTTAAATGGCACTTGAAATGCTCCTGAGATATTGCGACATTACTAATATTATGAGTGCAAAGTTAGAAACTGAAGACCATAGAATAGTAGTCCAGGTACAGCGTTGAAAATTAGTCGGTGATAATATGAATGTTGCGTTCAAAAAGCGTCCATAGTTTTTCATCTGCATGGAATCACTTCATTTCGAAGTCAATAGTTCTCATTCTATGAAAAGCTCTCAAGTGGCCTATTCACAAAAAGGTTCATTTTGAAAATAAACAATCCTTCGATGCCGTAAGAAGAGCTTCATGCTGTTTGTTGTAATTACGTTTCGAAATGTCATTCTAATTGAATTGGTTCTTTTAGTATGAAGAGGAATTCTTTCCCAGTTTTCAAGTTTATGTGTAATTTATTCGGTGCTGTAACGCGACGTCAATCTCAGGCGATATTTAAATTATGGTCAAATCATTGCTTGTTTTTCATTTCATTTTTTTACCTGCGTTTATAAGGCATTTCAGCTTTACAACTGCATGTCAACGGACTTTATTTCAGGAGATGATATGCGTCATACGAACTATCATTTTGATGTGCTTTCAAAATCCCTCATCGGTGAAAGTGGTGGATTTATCAGACAATTTATCTACAAAAGAAGTCAGAACTTTTCATATGTAATTACATACTTTCAATAACTAGCCTTCAACTAAAAATGCACCGGAATGAAAAATTGTTGAGTTACCTTACTAAAATATTTCTTCGATTAAACTACGCGGAAGAGAGTTTCTCTTTTTTCCCTTTTCATTTATTCCTTTTTTTCAAACGCAGATGGGGCAAAATCCGAATGTTGGAGCCTTACCAACCCGAATACAAGCCCATCACGGAGCCCACCACCCCGCCCGGGTCCACCATCACCGGGCCCACGATAGGGGCGTGCCTGGGCTCAGGGGGCCACTACCCGGTGGCCCCGTCCACCTACAGAGGGCCTCCCAGGAAGAGTTCGTCGCTGTGCTTCACGCCGTCCATGTTCCAGACGGTGAGTGCAGATCTGACGAGTGGACACGATGCGAAGTATCCGCTGTTCCAGACGGTGAGTGGACACGGATCTGACGAGTGGACACGTCGCGAAGTATCCGCTGTTCCAGACGGTGAGTACAGATCTGGCGAGTGGACATGAAGCGAAGTATACGATGTTCCAGACGGTGAGTCCAGATCTGACATGAAAAGTCTGAAGCTTCAGACAATGGGTGTAGATTTACCGAGTGGCCTCGACACGAAAAGTTCATAGTTCCAAAGCGTGGGTGCAGATATGCCGTATGGAGGCGACACGAAAAGTTCAATGTTCCAGACGGGGAGTGCAAATTTGCTAGATGGATACAGCACGAAAAGCTCAATTTTACAAATGGTGAGGGCTGATTTGCTGGGTGGCCTCAACACGAAAAGTTCAGTATTCCAAATGAAAAGTTCAGGTTTGGTAGGTGGATGCGCTTCGAAAAGTTCGAAGTTCCATACTGTGAATTACAATTTACCGGGTGGCCGCGAAAAGGAAAGTTCGATGTTTCAGGCGGTGAATAGAGATTTACCGAGGAGGCGCGACACGAAAACGTAGTAAATCGTAACGAAGCTGACTTCACCTCACATTTTAACCACTATTTTTACGCAGCTAGTTTAAGAAAGAAATAAATATTCTGAAATTGCTGAATGACATTGATGATGAAATTGAGCAATTTAAGAGTTAAGGTGTAGTCATAGTTTGGACATTTTAAAACACCAGTGACCTCACGATGTTTACCACGTAACTGGACTCCATCGAGTGCAGCTGCAGGCGACATTTGATCTCAATAAACTCGACAACATCGACAACATCTTGCAACGAGTGCCATTGACAGAGCGGTAAATTTCGTGCAATCATTTTAGCAAACCTGCCTCTAGATGACAAATTTTTAATTTCAGTTACTATTGTCATCTCTAAGAAAATCCGCTTCAAAGTAAAACATGTTATAGGAAGAATTCTGAAACATTATCGACTGAAAGTGTTTTTGATGGCACGTTTTGGTACAAAAATGTGCTAAAAGTTTTCATAAAATTTGCAAATCTAATAGATTTTTCTGCGACACCCAAAGTTAAACAACTTTTTACTGAGATATTTTAGAGCCGTGTTTTAATATACGGAAATTAATTCAGGCTGTTACCTCGCATTCCTGCAACATTGCTGGTATTATTTTACATGATCTACAAATTTCATCGCCCTCCAATGTCTATAACGTATTTTTTTGTGAACAAATGTGAGTTTCAAAGAAAGGATTTAACAAAATGTATTATTGACGCTCTAAAAATAAAAAACCTCCTACCTGAGAACGAGGCTATTCATCATTAGTCATGGAGCATAAAAACAACATCCTTTGAAAATCGTGGAGCAGAAAATCCACATCCTTTGAAGATAATAGTCTACCGAATCTTGCGGTGCAGGCGGAAGTTGCAAAGAAAAGAACTCGTTTTAAATAAATTTTGAAATTAGCTCGCATCTTTTTTTGCGGCGCTGAACAGAGCTGCAGCGCGGGACGAAAAAACGTCGCACAGTCCGTAATTTAGGCAGCGTGCGTCTGAGGGCGATTTAAATAAATGGAACTCGAATGATTTTTGCGCACAAAAATTACGAGAACGGCAATCAAAATTAGCAATTTATTCTACGAATTTCACGAGGTTCGGTAAATGGATCCAATAACATTTACGCAGCACCAAAAACTTGGGCAAGTTTTATCTCGCAATGACGTAAATATATTAATTGGGAAACGTCATGAAGCATTCTTTTCATTTTCTTCATTGCATTTTCAGTTCAAGTTCAATTTCTTTCATGGAAAAACAAAATGAGCATCACTGTTAAACTAGACTCTGTTCAACAAGAATTGATTTCAAGTACATCTACACTTTATAGCACGGATACAAATATCATTTTTTCAGTGTGCACGAGGGATGAGTGTCGCTTTATTTCTACGCCCGAAGCACTTCCACTTCATTTTATGGTCGCTATCTCAGGTACAAGAAGCCGATGTCTGACAGAAAGCAAATCATTCTCGAGTTAAGAAGTTTGTACGTACTTTGTAGTATTTATTATCTCACACTGTCCTGCTTTGAGTTGCAACGCGGAAACAACATTTATTAGAAAGAGAGAAAAGAGGCTTCAAACCCTTTTGCATCCAAAAGCTTTTATTTTATGATAAGCATTTAAATGGTGGGAGAAAGATTCCTACAGTACACTACATTATTACCATGCAGTTGAATAATTACAGGGATTCTCCAAGTTGATGTTCGTACGTGGGAGCTACTAACGAACAAAAGACAAGCTAAAAATTTTTTATGATTTTGATTTAATGTGTTAGATGTATTTCCAATAAATACCACAAGGCTTATTAAGAAAAGAGAAATTATGTTATTTTCAAACTTATACAAATGAAGTACTGTCAAAAGTGGCAACCTCAAAAACATTTCTAACTAACAATAATCATCCTATACATGTGTAACTTTCACTTATCTATGGTGTAACCAAGTTTTTTATACCATATCCATCCAACACCGACGCCATTATAAGGTCGTTTATTTATTATATTCCACTTTTTTTTCCAAAGAAATCAAGCCTCTAAAAACCTAGTTGAAGATGATAGCCATGCTCTCATCCCCTTACACCAGACTAACTTTTTCGTCGCTGCATCTATAAGTTTAGCCGCCCTTGGGCAAAAGCTTCACTTGAGCTGCTGAAATCATAGATGCTCCGTGGAAAAATTTAAACTGGGTAGCGTATCAAGGAGTTGATGAGCAGTGGAGGTAAAATCCAATTACTATTTCGGACATAATACAGAAATTCACTAATACAGGGTGGGGCAGAAAAACCTATCCGATTTCAAAACGTTATAAAATTAAAACCACTCAACTTGTCAAAAAATTTATTTTATTAGCATATCGCAAATTTTACGCCATTTTTAAATTTAAGTTTTGAAAAGCACATCACTCAAATGTCGTCCTTGGGAGCGGATACACTGATTTAGGCGCTCGCGGTAGCTTTCCATGACTTTCACCGTCATTT
>JACJUY010000890.1:95686-121212 GCA_014220935.1 Platorchestia sp. MABIK | reverse complement strand
ATCCTGTCAATAGATACCCAATGTATATTGCGGTTATAAATACGGGTGCGTTACTTATGCGCCACCCTGTACTTACGCACTGGTGAAACTCATATTACAGAGACGGTCAATAAGCACATCCAGCTTCATTCCAATGGATGAAAAATTAACAGTTTCTCCCTATGAAAAATTAACTACGTTATTCTCCATAAGTAAATCCTCAGGAGCGAGACAGAAAAACAGACTAACCAGCTAACTAGGCGAGCAAGTAACTGTGTGCTTTAAATAAGTAGATAAATCAGTTCAATGAGCAAAAATTACCAACGAAATCGTCTCTGATGCTCTATCGCATTCTAAGCATCAGGTGCGACAGGAAACTGGTGAGACAGGAGTCAAGTGAGCCAGGGATCAGATGAAACAGAAGTCATGTGAAACAGGCGTAATGTGAGACTGGGGTCAAGTGAGACAGGGATCAGGTGAGACAGAGAGCAGATGAAACAAGAGGTCTTATAAGATAGGAGCCTGGTTAGAAACTCCTCTCGTGAAATATTTAATTTCCTCTTCGAAAGAAAACTCGTACCCAGCTCAGCCTTTGTAATTTACTATGCACAGGATGCATCTGCGTGTATTAGATTAGCATAATTAATTCTCAGACTAGAGGGGAGGTGGACATTCCCGACAAACTTCTCACAATAAGAGTAACCTGGCCGCGGCTTCCCTCTATTATGGCCTCGAAAAACGAAAGCAATGTGCGTTCGTATCTCTATGAATTATACGATTTTAATTGCATAAACTTGAGCTGTACGAGGGTTCTGTGCACGTGTGTGCAGCAAGAAGTGACTGAATTAGTTGTTCTGACATATGTATATCCTTTAAACTTTTGGTAATCGCATCCACCTTGCAGTTCCAATTGCATGACAAATACATATTTGAATTTTATTTTGGTTTGACTACTCGACGATACTCGTGAAATTATCGTCCCTAGTTAAAAATCTCTGATAACTTCCTAGAAGAATGCGGGGAGAGAGCACCAGATAAACTTCGCTGCCTAACCCGATTTATATCGGCTGAAGTGTATGATTATATTACTATTGAGTCCACGTACGATGGAGCTATTGCGGTACTGGAGAAGTTTGTCTGGTGCTCTCCCCCCGCATTCTTCTAGGAAGTCATCAAACGTTCGTCTCCAATGTCGAACTATCGTGTTTTTCCAACGCGTGTGTATCATTCACCTAACGTTATTAGCAAACAACGCGGACGACGGCGAGGCATTGAACAAATGAACTGCTCACCCCAGTGACTGGTGGACATTTGTATGCTGAACTCGGCTTGTTCAAGTACAGGAACATGCACTCTTCTCGGAGTCTTTCACTTCTTACGTTACCGGAAGACAACATTTACTGCAGACTCCTTTTTTAAATTTTTTTTATTTCAACTCATTATTAAGGTCAAATTGCTTGCGGACAATATGAAATTATAAAATCACTTCAGCGTAAGAAGAGTTAGTCTAACTCACTCGTAGTAATCAGTGATTCAGTGTAAACAAGAGAAATATAAGGCAGAATCTTATTCGATATTGTTAAACTTTCCTCTTCTCCTCTATTCTTTATTTCAACTTTAAATGCCAAAATTGACGTCTTCATCGCAAAATTTAAGAGTTCCTTCCCTATCCACAAATCTTTCATGCAAAAATGACGTTAGCGAAAAATTTAAGACCTTTTTCTTATTCTTGCTGATGACGACCCAGAAAATGTTCCCCAAGGACACGGATTGGGGCCGCTATTAAGAGGCAATGCAGAACCCTTTGATGTGCTTTAGAATGCTCTTAGCTTCAGTGAAGTGGTGCGAATACTCTCGACAAAATAGGGAATGAAAGGCCTTTTAAGCCTATTGACAGCAGGCGCAAATCGATCGAAAATGCGGCAATATAAATAGAAAAGTGCGAGTTATTGATCTCAGCGAAACTCCCAATGCAAATGAAAATATTTTGATACAGAAAACAATGAAAAAAAACTGATAGACAAAAGATCCAACCTATGCTTGATATTTGAATAATTTTATTTCCGATCCTGAACCTTTAAGCTACTGATAAAATGCCATGCACACTTCGTTGGTATATATTTCTAAAACAAAAACCAAAATATAAATATTGAGTTTGCAGCATGTTAACCTTCGTTTGTCATTTTGATGTCATTTCAATATTCAAATGATCAAAAAACTGTCTATTCTGCAGTGACCCAGTGTTGTGCCCGAAAAGGAAAGAACGACTCTAATGACCTAAATTTCTCATGTAACTGCTCATTTTCTCTACATTTCCACGTGAAGAGAGAGAAGAACTATTTAAAAGATAACTGACAGTACAGGCAATCCTTGTTTTCGTTTTCATGCATCTAAAACATAAGTGATCTGCCAGGTGTTTTTCGCTAGGAGAAGCGAGCATGAAGTGCGCGGAGATGGACGAGACTGCACTAGAGCGACTTTGATCATCTCTCCTCTTATTTAATTACATTACAATTGCAGTGAAACGAGACAGAGCAGGCACCTTTTTTTGAAACATTATTGAGGCAAACAATTTTTAAATGCCTTTTTTCCAGTCAAAGTCGTTTTACCAAGAATATGTACAGTGTGGATTATTATTTCATCCACATTTCTTGAAAAAAAACACTAAATAAATTCCAGCTACAATTGTATTTACCCTCAAGCAAAATGGTCTTTACACTATTAATCCTTTCCATCACTTTAAAGTTGCCCTTCAGCATGGCACATCGGTTACACTTTTCATTTGACCAGGTTTCGACGAGCCTCCCGAGAATCACCGGAACAACGGAGGAACCAACGTAATCTACACAGGCTCGTACAGTTCCAAGAAGATTCCGTACCGCAGAAGTGTGAGCATGGCAGACAACGACCACAAACCTGCGCCGTCTGGGAGCTCATGCCACACAGCTTCCGGAGGTGCTAAGAATAAATGGACCCGATACGTTAACTATAGCTTAGAGAATTGCCGTGGCGCTTCCCTGCCGCTCTCGTCTCAAGAAACTCGAACTCCTCTTCTACTTGAGACCGGTAGGTGGTGGTCTATAGATTCCTTGCGTAATTTTTGGGATGAGTAGTTTCCGTTTAAATTGTTTGGAGGCTGGGAGGGAAAAAATCATGTTTTTCTATT
Organism: Platorchestia sp. MABIK; assembly: GCA_014220935.1. Lineage (NCBI taxonomy): Eukaryota > Metazoa > Arthropoda > Malacostraca > Amphipoda > Talitridae > Platorchestia > Platorchestia sp. MABIK. Next base: position 118,067 of record JACJUY010000890.1, on the reverse strand, counting down.
TTTCATTCGTAAAATTTTGAAAATAATGTTGTGATAGCGTAGAAATGTTTTATTCGGTTTCCGAAAAAGAAATGTGAGGAAAATCAAATAATGAAATCTTAAAGATTCAATAATAATATTTTCAATTTTTCTGTAGGAAACCCTGTAATGAAGTGTTGGTGTTTAAGTATTAAATTTACAGAATAAAATCGCGGAAATAAATTTCTGCGAGAAATGCGTTGTTCGATTTTCTAATTTTTTGTTCCTGTCTGGTCAATTGATGTGAAATCTTCTGATAATTTCTAGCAACGAATCTGAAAAAGTTCTCGCATGCTAATCATTTATGCCTAAAATGAACTTTCAACCTTCATTTCTCATTTTTTCTTTAGTCCCGCATCTATCCCTCATTACGAGCTACATTCGTACTCGATATTTCAAAAAGAATATGACCTGCAGAAGTCAATAACTACAAGCGTCATGTTCAAAACATTGAATGAGCATGAAAGCTGTGTTCATTTTTTTTGTTCAGGCTGATAACGCAGTAACATGGGATTTAATTAAGAATCACCTTGTAAGATCAAAAATGACAGTCAATTTGAAAAAAATTCAGATATCCAATAAATGTGAGTTTAATAAAAAATCACCCTCGACCAGAGTTTTGAGAACTTACTTCAAAGTATTTCTTGAATTGAGTTATCCTTTTTTTGAAGCTTAACCCTCCAATTACACGTTATTTTTCTTTTCACTTCGTCATTTGTAACGATTTTCGATGAAAAGTAGCATTGTTGAATTTTGTTCTTTTTCTTTAATGAGAGCTATAGAATCACCTATAGAATAGCTGTATTGCTACGTAATGTGGATAAAGGGCAATTATGAAAATTGTTAGGCAATGTGATGTAGGTGTGAGGCGATGCGATGTAGCTATGGGGCAATGTAATGTAGGGGTGGGGCGATACGAAATAGCTATGGGGCAATATAATGTAAGTGTGGGGCGATACGATATAGCCATGGGACAATATGATACCTACATCATATTGTCATAGCAATGCCTACATCATGCTGCCTCAAAGCTACATTATATATAGCTCCACACAGATACGTCGTATCGCCCCACACCTGCACAACGTGAGGCGTTGTGGCGTTACTGTGTGGGACAGTATGATGTAGCAGTAACACAATGCAACATAGATGTGCAGCAATACAGTCCTGATGCGTGGAGAGTCAGTATGGCTGTGGGGCAATATGCATTGCAATATACTGTCGCACGTTTTGAGTTTGAATCTGAAACATAGTGTTTTTATGCGGTTGTATATTCGTCAGTTCTGGCTACGAAAATATGTATTCATATTCCCATCGCTCCAATTCGAGCCGGTTGTTTCAATCCAAGGAGTAAATCAGAGAAATGTTCTATAGTCCCTTACCCATGTTTTTGATATCATGGAGCATTCTTCCAGAGTTTTAAATACAAAAATTACAAACACTGGAATTACTGAAAATTGCTGAGAAACAGTCCAGACAAACATGGATAAATTTTTAAAAAGAAATTTTAGTGAATAAACATTTTTTACGAGTAAAGTTCTAAAATTCAACGAAGTATTTCCTCATAATTTCTTAGAATACCAGTGACGAAGTTGTTTGGGCTTCTCGCAATCAGGGTTGCGGAGTCGGAGGAAATAAATTTGCACTCCGACTCCACCTTTTCAGAATTTGGCGACTCTGACTCCGACTCCCCTTTTTCAGAATTTGACGATTCCGACTCTGACTCCAACTCCATCTATTCATAATTTTTTAGATGAATAATTTATTTCCTAATGATTGCAGGCATGACAACCTGTATGTATGTTTTTAATATTCTTCATTTACAAATAATATTTAAATTGGTAACAGAATCTTAAATATCCCGGTTTATTAGGTATATAAATATATATATTTACAACAGACACGAGCCCTCTGAGGACACAAGGTAGACAGTGACTATCCTGAGGAGAAGTATAGATCAGCATCAACAATTTTTTTCTATGACAAAGTATCAAACTATACACTAAATTAAACGAAATTATAGATAATAGTTTATCCTTTTGCAATACTCGTAATACCAATAATTTTGATTTATTTGTAGCTAATGTAGGCACGATTTGGACTGCCTTTTCTTCTACGTATCTAGACTACGCAGAGTAACCATGCAGTACAGGTGCCACATCATTACTCAACACTATGTTATATTACAGCAATAATAGGCAAAAGTCGTCCTGCTTTTGTGTCAGTGGGCTCGACGTTTCAGGTACGTTTTGTTTACGGATAAAAGCCCTTTTTAGCATCTTTCTATGGAATATGGTACCATTTTTTTCAAACTTTTTACCACGTATTTGATACTTTCTTTTTTCAATTTACGCCTATTTTGTATTCATTTTTTATTTTTGTTGCAATTTGGAACGTTTCAGCAAGAAATTTTGCACTATCGTATAAAATGCCACAACCATTGGAGCTGAGACAATGCATTGATCTCAGTTACAACATGTGTGTGACTAATTATAGAGAGGTTTTTGCTAGTGTTGTTATTATTTCACTGTAGCTCATTGACATTGTATTTTAACTTTTTTTCTATATTCCAATATCTATGTTCATTATCTTAAAACGTTACCAAATCTTCCTTATAAAGAATTAATCAATTATATAATGCCGGAAAGCAGATGCTATCTCAGTCTTTAAAATTATAAAACATAATTATAAAAATCTTCATGTTAGCGCACGCTTACTTAAAAACTAAGAGGGGATCAGAAGATGAAATTATATCTTGATAATGATATAGTGAAAGACAATTTAACTCTGAAAGAACTAAACAACTTTCAAGGTCTAACATTAGAAATGTGCAGAAATCTCCATTATTAAAACATGTTAACTTGACTTAAAGACTATGAAGTAAAGAAAACAAAGAGATCAATATGAAGTACAAAAGTCCTAAGTATTGACGAAAAATCATCTAATATTCCAGTTATTAACGTAAGCATAAGCTCATTAAATTTACATTATAGATAGTGATAACATAACTTGAACACTACCAGTCTTATGGTATCAGAACATAGCTTTAGATTTTGGCAAAGACCAGTTATTAACAATATATCATAATCTAAAAACTAGAAATTTTTGCGACCACATATATAACTTTAGGTTTCGGCAAAGAGGAGTCATTATCAATCAATTCATCACACCATAACCTAAAGACTAGAAGAGGTGGCTCTAGGGAATCACTGGATTATACTTTAGTAGAGTATACTGTAGACACATAAAGAGCTTACAGAGTTGCCACTCTTTATGTAAGTAAAATGTTCGCTCTAGGGAACCACTGGGATAGAGTAGACTGTAGACACATAAAGAGCGTACAGAGCTGCCACTCTGTGTGTGAGTAAAATGTATTGCATCAGCTGAGTTGCTCTGCAAGTTACTTGCAACGCATTTGTAACTATTTTCTACTTCCTGCATATTTATTGATGAGAAAATGAACGAAATAGAAATAAAAAGAATAGCTTTGCGATGCTTTCAAGGACTAATTGGTGTTTTCAACTGTAAAGTATGCATCATTACGACTCCTGTATGAAAATTATATTTCGTACTTGTATGTCTCATACTGTATGTATGAATACGAACCCACAATGGCTAGAAATCAATGACAGTATTAGGTAATAGGTATAGATATGCTGTTTCGTACTTTGAACTAAATAATCAACAAAAACAATGCAAATTCTTCAGCTTTTCAGTAAAGCTTTTCAACTCTGTTTTGCTTACATTCGGTTATAAACAATAATTATTAGATTTTAGCAAAAATCAGTGACGGAAGCACTAAAAAAATACCAACTCCGATCTTGACTCCACTACATTCGAATAAACGACTCCGACTCCACCCTAAAACACGCGACTCCGACTCCCGACTCTGACTCCGCAACCCTGCTCACAAGTCACGTCATTATTCATATTCGTATGTGTTTGAAATAAGCCAAAGCACCATTTCGTACCTAAAAATAACATGTCGATAGCTCGGATAAAAATTTAAATTATCTATCGTCAGGTGTACGGGGCAAAAGCTTGGACAGCGCGAACGCGACCAGCGCCAGACGACTGGCCGATGGAAGAGTCACTCCAGAGCTACGCGTGTCTCCTCCGCCACCGTCTCCTAAGGAACCCAACTCCCCTCGACCAAGATCTGCTAAAGTGTACTTCAACTACATGTCAAAGTATAAAAACCAGTCCTTTGATTACCCGTCCTCCTACTCGAACGTATACAACAGCCCCACGTCGTCGAGTAGCACGTCATACTTGAACAAGTACGGTACGTCAAATCAAGCAACTTCACCGCCTTATTCGACCAAATTTGGCTCTCCCTCCTCCTCAACAAACGCTCCAAAAGAAACGAGCACAGTGAGGTCTTCCGGTGTCCCTCCAGGCAGACAATTTGGTCTGCAACGCCAAGAGCCCATCGAAGAGACGCTTTTTCCACCTCATTACCCCACTCTTGTGGAAGAACAAGAGGAAGACCCAATGCTTGGAAATAGCGACAAGGATTTCGGCAATGGTCCACCTAACAGAGCCGAAGTTAAGTCATCTAGAATTGATGGCTCGCCTGAAATGAGTGCTAACGATGAAGTCAGTGGCTCCATTGAAACAGATCCCGGCTCGCATGATGACCCGAATGCTCACAATGGCGACCGCCAAGCTGATGAAGCCAGCAAATTTCCAATGATTTCGCCAAGGCAAATAGTCGAGCCTAAAGCACCAAAACCGAAGCTTCTGAAAGCTTCTTCGGTGTCTTTCAAATGTGACCCTGCGCTTTCAGAATCACCAATTTCTCCCATGGAGAAATTAGGCGATGCTGCCAAAACTACCAGCTCTGATATTTCTGATAGAAGTTGCCTCGTGTCTTCTGAATTTAGTGATGCCGGTACACAAGATACACAAGTTTGAAAACGAGCCCTACTCAATTTAACTTAGAGACAATGTTGACTTTTCTGTAAGAAATATATTCTTATTAACTTAGTTGTTGAGTCGTTGACATTGAAATAAATGTATTTTTCAATGAGGCATGAAAAAGTCCCTAATATGTAGTAGTAACGTTGTATCCTAAAGTTTGTACGAAAACTTTACTTTGAAATTATCTTTGAACCGTTAAGCGTAGATAAGAATTGGTAGACACTCATCTAATTTTTCCCCATTAGCGTAATTAGTTGATACTGTGGTGGCACTTGATTTTAGCGTTGAATCACACCTTGTACATTTAGAATAAAACCACAATAAACGGAATAAAATTCATTTTCTAAAAACACATTTACATTTAGTACTGAAATTCCCACCCGAATGCACTGAACAGAAATACGATGATGCAAGCTTCACTTTACGATGTCTGGATTTAGAGTTCAATGTTTTCTACCGAACATTTGAACTCTAGAGCAATGACATCTGACGACCCGTTCGTTATTTCTGGGATCAATTGCCATGAGATTGCAATGGTTTTGATGTTTGTATAGTCTGTTCGACCTTGTGTAGTTTACCTTTTTGCCTAAAAGGAAATGCACGACATCATAATAGAAGTGCAGTGTTTTAACTACGACTGTTTTTACCGGTAATAATTAGTATGATACCTAACCATTGAGAATATCGTTCTTATCGCTTGAAGAACGTAGAAGTTTTTGCAAACGACCTGAAACATTTTAGTAGTAAAAACACAATAATGAAGGAAATAACATGTAACTAATTTTGAGCATTAAAGTTCGAGTTAGCTAGTTTTTTCACACTGGTTCTGCAAACAGTAATTTAACGTTATTTTAGTTTATTCTAGCGTTTCTTCTTACTTAGTCGCTCGTAGCGGAAAACTGTAACGGGCGCCGTTTTACAGCAAAACATGTGGATAGTTTGGGCCTGAGTAACTACTCATTTTAACACAGTAAAAGAATGGACGAGAGTCAAGGCTAACAATGACATACGGATGAAACAATGTATCATCGCGAAGGCCAAACTGGACTTAATCGCAAGTATACAACAGCACTTGGCGGACCGACAACAGAACTTCACATGTTGTCAACCAAACACAAGGTAAAGAAAGTCGAACTTAGCTTCTGGTGTTATTTTTAGAGTCAACTCATTTGAAAATAAAGGGAAAAGCTGAGTGATCTCAAAACATTGAGGGCAATATTTGTTCTGAATCAGATATAAATGCCAAGTCGTGTGGTAAATTTTTCTGGATACGTCGTGCAAAAGAATGGCGGGGACTAATGTGAAAAAATAGGCCGAAAGCAGCTTCCAAAACTATATATGATCACTGTCTATATGAACTGGATGCCCCAAATACAGAAAGTCGAGTTAAGAGTGTGAATGCGTTTTGAAGCTATAGTCCGTATTATCTTAGACGTATCTTAAGCGAGTTCAGTTCTCTTGAAAAGATGTACTATAAACTTACCTGATGCATAAAAAACGACTGAAACAGTTATTTCGTAATTATTGGTACATAAAAGTTCTATGAACTCTTCAACCGCGTTTAAAAACTTGCCCCTAGATCTAGAACACTGGATTTTCTTAGCCCGATAACGAGGGTGAAATTTCTTATTTAGGTGAGACAAATACTCCATTGCTAGACATTTTGGTATTCAGGATAGAATTCAAATGATCTTTGAACTCAGATTTTCGCACGGCAATTAACTTCGGTCAATTCCAAAATAAAGATTCTGCTGTTCAGCACTAGCTAAAAAGCAGCTCAGCCTATATCGTCCGACATTATTTGACTGATTCCTAGCCAAGTGAATGAATGAACATTGTATGAATGCAGTTCCAAGCTCCAATGAATAATCACCCTTGAAATAACTCAGGTTTTGACTCATTTTTAAAGTTCTACAATTCTATCACAAGGAAAATATTCTTATTAAACACTATATCTCCGCCACTCTAAGCAAATTTTAATAAAACTTGCGTCAAATGACGGTACGTAATGGTTGTGGGGATTCGCAATGTATTGGATAATGAAATTTTATTTTAAATATAACATTTCGCTTGCAAACTTACCTAGCCACATCTCTTTTGGGACAGAAACATCTCTGATGATCAGCTCCCTCAGGAGTTGATGTGACCTGCAAAACTCACGATTTTGTACAAACATTTCTAACAAATAGATAGCAGCATTCAATTTTGAGCATTGCTTCATGGTGCTGGTACATGAGGAAGTAGCAACAGAAGAACTTAGCTCGATGTGTATTCCATCAGACAAGTTCGATACACAGGCCCTTTGAGAAAATATTACTGTGATCTCAATAACAATTGGCAATGTTCTAATTTCATTCGTATTGTTTCCATGATATTGTATTATAAAGATCTATGTTTAAGCAGGGAAACATGAATAGCATTTACAACTAATGCATAACGATAGTAATGGCATGGCATTGAAAGATGAAAACAATAGTTGCGTTTGGAAAGTTACAGTATACCCATACTTAGAATAACTTTGTTCTTCAATTAAGACCAGATAATTTTCCCTTAGTTTGGTTTGGTGTCTAGTAGTGCACGGTAGTGAGTTATAGATAACAATGTAAATACGCATTTATCACTCAATCAACCCATGCCTCATGACTGGTGTGGGAAAAACAATAAGAAAGGTTGAAATTTATTTGCAAGGCCCATTTTAAAGTATGCATAAATTAAAGTATGCATAGATTTTAAAGTATGCATAAATGTATGCGCTGATTTCGTATGTGTTGTTAACTAAACAATACTTTTCCGGCTACTGTCGTTAGCAGAATGAATCTTAAACTATCAAACGCTAGGAAACAATGCCTATCAATTAACATTTGTAAAAAATATCCTCCGGTCTTTGCGATAGCAAACATTTTAAGACATGACATAGTTTTTTGATGGAATATTTTTTCAATCCGCAGGAATCATTCGTAGATCAAATAATTTCTACTTAAAATCTCTAACTCTTTCTACGTGAACGTAAAAAGCAAACGCTCCCACTTTATTTCAAAGCTTTCAAGCAAGCTCAAAGCCTTGTAAAACCACTCTGTGGATTGAAACATTTTTTCTGATCTCTCCATTGATGTGGTTTGATCGCTCCAATAGACTTTGTTTTCACAAAGGTATTTTATCCTCTTCGCCTGCGAGGCGAGGGGAAGAGGTGAACGCTCATCGAGCAGAACGATTCCTGCTCTATCATCGTCCAGTCGTCTTCTCCGTTTTCTAGAGTCGCCATAGTTACTCGCTGCGATCGGGCTCAAATTTGGGTCCTTCTTGTCCAAGCGTTATTCTCCGTCCTATGTTGAAGAGGAAGCAGGATCAGTCAAAAAAAACTTGGCGCTTGAACTTGTTCCATTTTTTGTAATTGCATCCATGACCTTTACTTAGCCAGTTAGACCACGTTCAAGTTCTGCAAGTCTTCTTCTAAGGCAAGATGCTTTGCTGTCTGAGAAAAACTGACACCGAATAAGGATGAGCGTTCAGCGGCACAGTGAGCTGCGATTCCAATGATGCAAAGATGTTGCGGTTCGCGGACTTTGTCGAATTCGTGCACTTCGTACTAGCCGGCCAATCAATTACCTTATTTTATTTTTGATTGATTCAAAAAAGATTTGTAAAATGAAATGTTCAAAAAAATTGTAAAATAAATTTATTATCGGAAAAAATGTACACAATAAACAATTGTCTGTGAAAGATTATCAGAATGATTGGAAATTATGTTTCGTTATGCTGAAAGAATATTAGCATAGTTTGAACTTCTTTCGTACGAAAAATGCGTTAAAATTGCTTTGCTGTGCAGAAGGAAATTGATCCGACTTCGAATTTTACTTAGGAAAGTAGGCGCAGAAACGTTGAAAACTTTTGAGCATGTGCCATACCGTCCAAACACGCTGGCAGATTTGAAGAAAATATATTTCACACTGACAAAACTTTTCTCACGCGACGTCTCAGCCATACTAAGCGTCTGCTCAGGCGAAGCATAAATATTCAGAGAGTGCATCCCACACTTTTCACTTTTTCGTAAGGACAATTTCTATTCTCGTAGTTCACACAGTTACTCTGTAAAAGTTGCCCTCAGTCGTGTTTTCTAAATTTTTCTAATCTCATTCAAACTCTGTTGACAACAATGATGACAGATAAACAGTTCATCAGTTCGACAGCATTTGACGTGTCATTGTGACAGAGCTCTTGTATTGTGTTTAAAAAATAGTGAACTGTATATCGAACAAAAAATCACAGAATAACGCTGCAGGAACAATTATTCAGTTTGTGATGCTTTCCTGTACATCAATTAAATGCTTCATTTTTAGAGTAGTTATTATTTTCAATATTATTATGCTGAAATGTACAATATCGTACACTATTTTTTTGTATTCATTGTTCAAAATGGTTTTGTAATCTGTCGATCTTGCTTCCGCGTCGTTAAAATTGAGTTGTAAGAAATGAATTGAGCTACTAAGCAATAGTCACTAAAGTTATAGTCTATTGAGTTAGCAGTTCACAATTTCTAAGAAACATCGTTGGAAATCTCATCCGATTCGACAATGAAAGTCGAAATTAAGATTGAAACTAAGAAAAATTATTTCAGTACTAATTTTCATAATGCGGTTAGTGGAAGATTTTGTCAGCTTGAGCAAATCATATCTTAATGTAAATCAAGCGGTTTTAAGCTTCTACTTTTACATCATCTTCATTGTCAATTAAATCGCAAGATAAATGTCTTCAGAATTTTAGTTTTTAATATTATCTGCAGCGTGTAATCTTTTATTCATACTGTTTTATGTTGATTACTATAATTGATTAAATTTGTCTATATTGATTAACTGTTCAGCGGTCGATCTTGTGACTAATTATGAGCATTGTCCCCATAAACTGATAATAGAGAAACAAAATTAACAACATAACTGGATTTTGTTTAAATTGGAAAGGTTGATTATGTTAACAAATTTTTCTTCGTAAGCCGTGTTCCAAGCAAGAATTTAAAGTGAGATAATCTCGAAAACATCTCACACTTAGAGTTTTGAATTTCTAATTTGAGTTTTCAGAACAAATGATAGAGTTAGACATTTTTTAAATGAGCTCTACTAAAAGATTGATTTTGACAATGAAATAAAATCTCATCCTTTTCTGATTTCAGCACTTTGAAATTTTTCTGATCCACACATTTCTCACATCGGAAATGAAAACCACTCTTCAAGTGGTAGTAGAAATTTTTCATATTCATGTGAATTATGGACCGCTAATTTTCTGCACGGAGACTGAATGTGGCCTATCTTTTAATCAGGAAGAAAACACTGTTAAATACGTTTCTTAAACATCATTTATCTCAAGTCTGAAAACGTAGTAAAACTTTTTTGCAATTGTGTTATTAGCAAAATGATGATCTTATTTACAGCAAAGTTATTGGCACAGTTCCTCATTTTCTCATAGAAAATTCCTGCTGTGAAGGGAATAGCTTCCCTAGTCTCGTCATAACGAGCGACATCCTTCAATTTCATTCGATTTAACAGGAAATAGAATGTTTTACGCGCTCGAATTTGAACAGTTTTGTCTGCCTTCATATATCAAATAAATAATGTTTGAGTTAGTTACTGTCCTGCGAGAATTACTTGTTATTTCCATTAAATGAACGCATTAGTTTGTGCAGCCAGTCCCTTGACTAAACATGTTATCCAATACAGTGGAAACAAAATTGTTAGTGAATGTTAATGTCTTGTGCCTTTCGTGAGGTGATTAAATACAAATGTTGAATTGTTGCTGTGGTTCTAATTACTATCCTAAACAGAGCATTGTCAACATTCCTCCAATGGCCGCAGATTTGACAGATTCATTTTCGAACTCAAGAATTTCCTGAGGTTTTTCGTCCAGTTGCTAACTCTACATATAAAATTCACGAATGGAATTTCCTGTACACCGCAAGAAATAATGAAACAGTAAGTGAACAACTCGTAATATAATACATTAACTGTCGAATGATAAGTTTTAACCGGATAATGACGAACGGAAAATGTCTCATCCTCATAAATCGAAATGCTTGCAGTTTGAAAAAAAATTTTCCTGTTTTTGAGTCCTTCCACAGGTTTATTGTTATCGAGTGAGATTCACAATGTAAATCTACACTATGGTAAACTCAATGGGTTTTGAGGAGAATCTTCGTTGTTCGGCGCTAACCTTTTGCATTTTTGTTGCCTCGATCTTGTTTGAACTTGGTAGAACCTAAGGTATTTCATCAAACGCTCACTATTAATTTAGTAAAATGTCTAATTATTTACCATCTCAATGAAAATAAATCTATCGTAAACATAAGCTAGAGATGTTAGACTGAATACAATAAAAACTCTAGAGAGTATATGCTACAGTAAAAAAATTTAGAATGACAGTATAAATCCAAAACAATTTGTTTTAAAAGTCCACATACATTAATTCTCAAAAATTCTTAATAAATAACCGTAAATATTATAACTTATTTGATCAGAACCTAATGTATCATTAGATTTTTTTGCTGCGTTCTAAAAAATATTTCACACCATAAATGATTATTGTATGATTTTCTTTCTCTAATACAACATGGAAATTAAAGGCCTTCGATGAGTCTAAATAGTGTAAAAGCACATGTAGCTGGCAAAATACACTAGAATATACTCGTGTAAGTCCTAGAAAACACTTCGTATAATTTAAGACAGCGTTTAGTCGGTTTCCTCTCTTATTTTTTTTGCTCATATCCTTATGAGCTCGGGATAATAACCCAAAAATATTTTCTGCAAGTAATTTCATAGAGATGTACTTTAATTTTAAATTTAACAATCCTACTCCTTACTAACATCGCTCAAAAAATTCTAAGGTAATATTTTCCTTCATATAGCATAAAAACTATCATAAATTCAGAAAGAATTCTTATTATATCACAAGGAATTAAAATGTCACAAAACCACCAACGAAATACGGGAGGGTTCGACTACTATTCTGCACACGATTAGAATGTACCAATTTGACGGATTTTTTCCTATTTATTTTTGTATTTTGTATGGTCCTTTGAAATTCGTTTTTCGTTTCGTTGAGGTTAAAACAGAGTTTTTAAATTCAAATCTAAGATATTTTCATTCATTTTAAATATTATTTACAATGTTGAAATTTTCAAAAAAGCGTTAATCCTCTAACAAAGATCTAAAATGTTTGACGCTAATCCACCAATTCTTTATTAGAGTACCTCCTACAATTAGATGGCAGTGTCCATTTTCTAAGCTCAAAAAAATTTCGACTGGGTAATCCGCGGGAAATGCGCGCCTAAATTAAAATACACAACCAATTCAATTTAAATATTCCCTTTCAACAATCGCAAGTATTTATAGATGTATTGAAGCTCTTTCTCCTAGGGATATCAAAATATCAGTCGGACTTTTAATTGATCTTATAAGGTTATTCTTATTTAATATATTTTATAGCGCTAGAAATTTCTGCAATTTTTGTCTGGTTGTGATCGGCAACCAAGCCTCCAGAACTCCGCGCTTATTACACAGACTCTCTTGCGTTTTCCGTCCTGCAATAAATTAACGTAGTCTGACTGCTTATTTTATGCAATAGACGTCAATGACAGAAGGCTATTATCTGTCACCCGTTTCCTCCACGAGTACGTAAGTCTCGTTTTCTAGATGTAATTCTTTTGAGTCACATATAATTTTTTAAGGAGAAATTGCACCTTTGCGCACGCGGATTGCGATTGAAGTTTCAATCAAATTAAATTGTTCGTTCCTGTACTGGAATAAGAAGAGAATGCATTTTTTTACGATGGTTTCCGAGCAGCCATGCTTGTAGTGATGATTACATGATGGATGGTTACGTAACAAGAAAAAAGTGTGTCCTCTCTAAAGCGTTAAGATAGTGTATTCAATTAGTCATACTTTAAAATAAGTTCCCAGGCATAGACTCACATCGTAATTAACGAAGTTAAATGAAAGGAATAACACTTAAAAAAAGCAAATCATTCGCTTCATTGAACAACATAAGCCCGAACATGACTAATGTCATTATAATATAAAGAGTTCATCTACGTCTGTGAAACTTCCAATTATCTCCATCTGAAGTTTAAAGCTGTTGTGGCTGCCATTTTTGAAACCTATCTATCATCCTGCTTTTACCTATCTTCCGTAGAGTCTATTTAGTTTCAGGAACCTCATTCCAGATTTCAAAATGTGTAAGTTCATTATGCGAGTCGTGTTACCTCATAATGAATCATCTCTGATGTGTATTGAGAATTTTACTCGAAGTCTTCCTTGTTTTTACACTCAATGCTAAGGAATTTTGACTTTTACGAGGTTCTGTTAATAATGTTCCATTCTTTCTTTTGAGAGTAATTTGAACTCGATAGGTGCATTATTTCGAAAGTTACAAGTGAATGAAGTTAATGAACTTTTGTGTTTTGACAGCGCGCGACGAGGGAAGGAATCTCAAGAAATTTCTGTACTTTTACAAACCGTTTCCTGAACCGTCTCGGCTGCGGCCTGCCGGTCAAAATTCAAGTGACTTAGTTGTGAGAGAAGTTTCACAGCGCTACATACTGCGCTACAGATTAATTCTTTAAGATGGTCAAGTGAAACCTAATGAGAAGCGTCACCCATTTACGGGCTCAAAACCTTCATTTTATTGTAGTTTATGAATAAATTGAACCAAGAAGTATGCATAAGAAGTTAAAATATGAATTAGCACGCACCATTCATTAAGTATCGAATAAAGAATACTTATTTAAAAAACAAAACTAATGAATTTTTCATAAAAACGAAGTAAAAAAGTATTTGGACACCTAAATAGATACTTGATTTCTACGTGTTTTTACAGTTATATGTACTTGAATATTTTCAAAAAACTAGTGGGGTAAGTATAGTGTTTCGTTTTCTAGATGTTTCAAGATTGGTATTGGGTTGAAAGTCTGTTCGAAATTATTTTAAAATGTCAAGTCAGAAGGAGATACCAAAAAATATGAAAAAATCGGGTTATTTCTGCAGACACTCCAAAAATGAGCCACCTGAATATTTCTAAGAAACAAAATGTTTTTTTTTTTGCGCCGCAGGTTACTCAGCCTAGAAATGAAAGATTACATGGGGGGACTAATATCCAAGGACTAGCGTACTTTAATAAATTTCTATAGGAAATTCACAAACCATGTTACTTAAAGTTAAAACTAATCCGTTGGGGACGCGAAAAAAACTTCAAAAAATTCAATGTGTTTCTGGAACATATGTCTGTGAGAGAATAACTAGAAATGAACTTTAGTGGCAAGAACTCATACTACGGGATCCTATGTCACGACCCAATAACTCAGAAAAACGTATTTTAACATGTAGTTTGCAATTTGCTCAAACAAATTCAGGCTACCACGATGACTTTTCTCATACATTATAGTCTGATGAAAGCAAGATCAAGCTTTTTGGCGAAAATTGTTTCATGCATGTTTGAGAAATAGTTTAAACATCATAGACCCATTAGTCCACCATCCTTACTCTGAAAGATGGTGACGAGAGCATAATGGTATAGGATTTCTTTGCTTTTAATAGTTCGTGACAATTAGGAATAATTGAAGGAATAATGGATAAAGTTAAACATTATTGTGGGATTCTACAAAATAAGTTCCAAGCTTGAGATGAGAAACTAGATCTTGGATTTGAATGACTCTTTGAACAGGTGAATGATCTTAATGATCAATGATCGCGAATTATTGCCAAAGTAATTTGTGAATGGTTCCAAAGTATCATTACGAGATACTGACACAGTCTAATCAATCACTAGACTTGAACCTTCTCGTAAATTTATGTAGGAAACTCGAAAGTCACATCCCTACGAGACGACAGACCAACCTAATTAAGTTAAAGATGTTTACCAAAGAGAATAATGGACTAAGATTCCGGTAAAATTTTGCCACACATCAGTAAAAAAAACAGAATTGCCTTGGAGCTGTAATTTCAATCAGAGGTACTGCAACCAATTGTTTAACTGATTTCTTTCAAGTCTCCAAATAGTTATCATTACGTATTTTCTTAAGTTGTGTTTAAGTTCTACGAACGTAATACACATTCCACTTTTATCCCTCAGTTAAGTTTGAGCCGATTGAATACTTTCAGTAGCTATAAAGGTTAAGCGTCTTCAATAATTCCTCATAAATGAAGTTTTTCCGTCCAAATTTCCCCTCACTGCACGCAGAGATTCCTGGAAAAACTACTCCCAACATCCTAGCTATAATTCAATTCTCTAGCATGCAGGTTCTTCAGGAGGAAGGAATTCCGGAAACAAGCTGAGAGTTGAGGCGTCCCGTGAAAATAATTCTTCTCCGCTATGAACTGAAACTCTCGGTACTCTAGAAGAGAAAACAGAAGTTTTCACGGAACTTCCAGACGAAGCCTCCAATTAATGCAGCCGCAACACAGCTGGAACTCGGAACAGGTCGACTCGAGTGTAATGTAACCACTGAGCGTGATGCTGCAACATGGAACGGAATATCTCGTTATTGTGATGACGTCTTGAAATTTGCTTGTTTTTCATATCTCCCTTTTGTATTTGTGCTCATATCATATGGTCAAAACGCTGAACTTCGGAAGAAATAATTCGGTGCTATAACATTTCGAAATTTAGCTTTGGTTCTAGTATTTTCTGAATGAATTTCCACTTCAGTTTATGTTTGCTGACCAAAGACCAAAAGTGCATGTAGTTGTGAAGAAAAACTTTCCAGGAATTTTGCGCATGTAGCACTTCAACCAAATGAATTGTGTACTCATAGTAAACTTGAGTTAACTACGTTTTGCAGCATTTTGGCATTCAAAGAGCCAGTAGTTACACACAAATTCATCCTTTTTATGGTTTTTCTTAAATTCATTTGTGTTAGTTTTTTGCGTTCAACTCGGAAGATTTCCATAAACTTTATTACCCACAAAGTTACCAGCACAATTAATTAATATCATAAGCTCATTGAAGAAAATCAAAATTGTCAGTGATCAAGCTGAGAATGAAGAAAATGTATTAAGAATGTGTATATTGGTTTTCGCAACTCAGAGCAAAATATGTACCACCTTGATGAAAATTCAATTTTGTGTTACTAGGTTTTCATCTCATTCTGAAGAGAAAACTAATACATCACATTTTTCACCTATTTACCTTAAGATCCTAAGATGATAGTCGCAGGCTCACACTCTCGATTCAGAGCTTTTTGGAGAAATCCCCCAGAGCCGTGAAATTCAACAACAAATGCAGATAAATGAACAAGTCCCAGCAACTTAACAGCAAAATATCTTCCTCTGAGTGAGAACGTCGTCAGGTCAATCCTCAAGCTTTGCTTAGCCAGACCTAACAAACCTCTCTGGAGATGCAAGATAAGGAAACGACACGTAGAAGAAATAGCAGTAGCCTTTAAATTTTTCTCAATGACCATGTATTTCACTCCAATCTCTTTAAAGTTTGAGTCAATGAATATTCCAATTACAAACAAACTGCGAATTTAAAATAGAGCGGTCGGTGAAGAAAATGCAACAGTCAGGGGAGACCGGTAATTAACTTTATTTTATAGAAAAATTAAGAGTCGTTTACAATAAAAACTCACTGCGGCTCGATCATGATGTTCAAATTTTACGAGTGTTTGCAACAAGGACGTATGGAAAAAATGCAAACTTTATGGTTAAAACATGCTCATACAATAAATAAGCTGGCATTCTCGCACAAAAAACAAAAAAATACACCAAGTGAAAATTTAGGCTTTGTAACCACAAAAAAATTTTGACTCTGATAATTTTTGGTAAGATCACTGAATTAAACGTTAGAAAATAGGATAACCAAGAGATAAAACGATCTATTGGGTTGGCCAAAAAGTTCGTTTTTTAAAAGTCAACTTTCCGACCTCCTAAAGGTATTTTTAAACGCTTATTCTCTAAATCCTCTATTCGGTACAGCAAGCATGCTTACGTCAGTGTGCAATGCGAGTATGCCTAAAAATAGAGAATGTCTAAGAATTTTACTTGTATTCGAGCCCTTGAAATGGTGGACCGAGCAGAGAACTACTGAAATCTAATCCTTTTTACTTTAGAAAAGGATGGAAAGCAACAGAAAACGACCCATACTCATGACATATATTTAAGTAAGCAACTGTAGTTTTCTTTCCTTTCTGAAATAAAAAGGCATTAAATATCGGCAGTGCTTTGCTTGGTCCACCATTTCATGGGTTCGAAAGCAAGCAAAAAATGCCAGTTCATCTCTTTTTGGAGTCTAATTGCACACTGACGTAAACATGCTCGTTGTGCCGAATACAGGATTTAGAAAATAAGAACATAAAACGATCTTTAGAAGGTCGGAAAGATGACATTAAAAAAAATGAGCGAACTTTTTGGCCAACCCTACAACGATATGCTAGAAAACAGGAAACCAAACGACAATTTTTACAATACGTTCTGGAAACGGGGTGATGAATTCCGTTATGAAACTAGATGGTCCGCCTATTTCTACCGGAAACTCGTCTCTCGCCACGATTTGCTGTAGCTCATATCCGCTCTTCAAAGCCATTCAGGAATGTTACCAGCGGACCACCCTCGGTCTGGCTAACCGAACCTAAAAGTCTTATGCGGGCGCCTTCGTTACTTGTTCGTCCCCTGCTCTCGACACCATCCTCAGACGTTTATACGAGCTGTTCTGGTGTAATATGAAAACAGAGAGAAGAAAAAACACAAGAAATAAAGTTTTCAATAAAACTGACATGTTACTAATTGGACAACCACTAATCTTTATTTAAAAAGTTGGGTAGATTGCATGCGTCGAGAATAATGTTGTTCTTGCCTTATTGAGGCAGCATTCTTGATCTACTAACACTGTAAAGGTCCAAGTTTCTCCAGGCTAATTGAAGACTTTTCTAATGACATTTACCACTGTAAGTTTGTATCATGCTATCCACAATAAAATAATACAAAGTTGCCTGGTTGGATGGCAGGTTTGTCCGTCTCTCTATCACGCTTTTTAGGATGCTTGTAATAATGCTTAATGACTGAATCGGTGATAAGAATTTTACTAGTTCACAAGTACTGTACAAGAATATTTTAATCGCAGGTACTAGTCTTATGGATATACATGTCTGTCATCCACATCTGAAAGATTTATTCAAGGAAAATTTAGAATCCCATCATTTTGACGGGTTGCGTGCATTAGTAATAGTATAATATTGAGCAGGTCGAACAGGGTGTCGTAGAGTAACTCTGTTACGAATGAACGTCCTTATAATATTTTTTCTCAAATATAGATTAACATTTACCTAGCCTGCGGCATTCGGAGAATCGAGGAAACTAGGTAGAATTTCGCTACATTCATCCGACTTCATATGATAATGGTAATTTGGTAATAAATTGAGCATAGCTAAAATGAGAAATCAATGAATGTTCGCCAAACTTTACGCATTCACTTAAGGATGGAGTAAGCGAAAATTGACTCATGATTCACCGTCGCAATCAAGTACCAAGAGTAAGAAAATCATCCTTTGTTTTTGTTGTTTTTCAACAGTCTTCCAAATCTCTGAGCTCCCCCAACACTGAAATTTTATGCACTCGTGAAGCTATTGACACTGCACACTTCTGAAAAATTTGAAAGAAATGCTACCACAAGCATATACATCATTACAAGGGAGACGAACTAATTGAAATTCTAGCGGTAAAGATTAATAGCATTATAGATCGAATTAACAAGGGCCTTTGCCTTGAACTATACATGATTAGCAACTACAGGAGTCCATCATAACTTGAATATTTTGAGCCAATGTTGCTTAAAAATCAACGTACATCTGACTGAATGCCATTTTTACGGCCTCAAATAAGTCATTCTCACAATTTTTCAGTTCCCAGCATTTTCCCTTCCACCTGAGACATCAGCAGCAATTTTAAAACGACAAGAAACGTACTTAAAGTTTAATGCCAAAGAATACGCATTGGTGGAGAACTGATCGAAAATTGAACTGAACAACTGATAAAGGCTTCATGAAATACAGTATCCCTGCTGTCAAAATTTTGCTCTCCTTTGTGGTGAGGGCTAAGAGCGCCGGTTACCTCGCTCGCTCGAACCCGCCTGATTCTTCCGCGTCCAAGTCTGACCGTTAATTGTCTAGAGAACTTCAGATGGTCAAAAGTACTGTCGAAAAATGTATTAAGAAAAGCAGGACCTTCAAGGGAATAAAACAACAATTTATAATTTATAAAATAAAACTTTTAGTTTTTATTACCGTATCCTTTCTGACGCTCAAGGCAGTTTTAAATTCGTGTGGTTTTAGAGACACCAATTCAAGATTAGGACTAGTTTCTTACTTGACGCTTCATGGGGTTTCCTGTTATGCAGGCTGCGTCCCACGAAGGACAAAGAAATCAGTTGTTTCTAGGTCACGAAACATTCATCGAAATGATTTGATGCTCAAGGACTTCATATACCACAATGTATTAATAATAGTTCTTTATCTCATGAGCTACATCGAACAAAAGCTTTGTGTAGTTAAAATGTTTTCATGTAATGCTGTCAGCACTGGAATGTAAGTCTCACATAATCGGTAAATAATTTTGAATGATGTACACATATCTCATACAAACGCATTTCAGCAACTCGATTCAATTAGGTAGTTTTTTAAAATCATTTGATTGTAATATAACAAAGATGTAGGAGCAGATGAAACACAGCGAACACAACCGGCAAACACACCTTTATTCACAGGATATAGAATGACCTTTATTTTACATTCTTTTAACGAATACATAAATACTTTCAAGCTGCTGACTGATAGAATTACTGTCAAATAGAAAAATCAATTGAAACAGCTGTTGCCTCCAGATAAAAAGAAACGTAACCAATAAAACTCATATTGAAAATAAACAGTTTCTTTTTTTTTAACACATACGTCCTCGAAATAATTAACATCATAGAATGAAAATGACTCTGAGGAAAACGTTAACTTTAGATGCACGAAATTCTTCCTCCAAACTGTTCGGTACATAACTCGTATCAGCAATAGCACCTCGCACATATGGTCCAGACTCCATAGTCCTGATTCATTCAGTCTAGTCAGAGATAAAGCCAAGGCACGCGCACATCTGATACGTCATAGGCCTCGCCATGAATAAAAAATCCTGCCACTAGAAGAGAATACTCACCTTTCTTACCACCATGAATTTCTTATCGTTTTATTTAACCTCAGTACAGAGAAGACATGATGTGCTTGGCAGTCGTGTATCGTTGCTCGCTAGCGCCGTCACCAGGCTGGGAAAGTCAGCTGTGAGGGAGAGGTAGGGGGAGCCTCCTTTAGGCCTCGTCAGTTTGCTTTGTGTTCCTACTCCCAAACACGCACAAGGCCGGCTGGCTACACAGACTTTCTATTTACTGCTGAAAGGAAAATTTATTCCCGTTTGGTACTGCTAAATATGTAATGAAGTTTAGGAATCTGTTCAAATGCATCAGTGCAAAAACAAATGACCTGTGATTCAGCAACTAGATTTGTGGAAAATGAAGTAAATTTTTGTATTTGTCACATTTATGCAAAACGTTTGCTCAACAAGGGGTTGGCTATAGTTACATCTCAGAGCAAATAAAATTATAATTAATTTCAAATAAATTATCATTCAAAAATTTGAAATAATATTGGACGGCACATCTAGTTTGTGGTTTTTGATACGAATGTACCCAAAAGATATATTAATCACATCAACAAACATACGACGTACATTACGAAGTTACGGTTCCCTGAGCTATGGAATTTTTCAAACATTCAGGGTACCCCAAAAAATGAAACGAAAAGCAGTCCTAGTTGAATAAATAACACATCTACTTTTTCGTGTATGTGATTCTTGATCAGTGCTGATACAAATTTTCCACTAGTTTCCTATCGTGATGCAAGAATTAACTTGTCACTGTATCCACGACCATGAAATTGTACAACGTTAGGCGATTCGCCCTGACGTGTTTGTGCGTCAGCTGCACCGTCCAGTACAGTGCTATCTACTCCAGGAAACCATGCCTCACTTTTTGCCCAGGCTGAGTTAAAGTCGAGATACCGAGCTAACGGTTCGGATCAGTTCCACTGTGGAGAGACGCACAACACCGGTGGAAGGGCAAAAAAGTTGAAAAGTTTAACTTTGATAAGTTAGGTTAAGAATTGAACTTTGGAATTGGTTTTACAAGAACTAAAGGTTCTTGTAAACGTATAATTGATAAAAAATATCATTATCAGTATTAAATTCATAACAGTAGTTGAGACGACTGAAAGTGAAGCAGTAAAAATGTGTTCTTTTAGCTGGTTCTTAGTAAGAAATAAATGAACGCAAAGACTTTCGTGACAAACTTCCTTGGAAATGAAAGCTTTGAGATGGTAACAGAAACGCATTGAAAAACATAGCGTTTCGGATTATAAATTTTGAACTTCAGGTTTACACCAAAATAACTTTGGTGAATGAACGTACGATGAATGGAAGTAAACAACGGCGTATGTTTAATGTAAAAATCTGTTTATGAGCAATTTCAGCCTAGTAATTTAGTGTGGACATCGTACTGGAAAACAACAACGTACATCACGTCCGCTTTAAAACGAAAATAAGTTAAAAACATTTACGATAAAATTAATTCTTAAGTTGACCCATAGTACAACGAGCATAAATGTCTCATTTAGACACTGAAAAGAAATGCTGAAGAGACACTGAATACGACATTGCAAGATGTTATTTTTTTCGGACAAAGCAAATATATTCAGGATTCAACTACAGCATCTCAGGTTGACTTTGCACAAACGCATCTTATAAACTGGAGGGAACGCAAGTCTTACCATCTTCAAGACCCCGAAGCTCCCAGCTTGTGTCTGTTAAAGAATTTTATGGAGTAAATCTCAATCTTTTACATCGTCCAAAGTCGTGTACACAAAGACCTTGAAATATTTTCATACGTTTTAAGTTAAGTAGGAATGATTTGATGTACATGGCATTGAACCACTACAGAAACAATTTTCTGCATGTGATCTGTAGAATGTTAAAACATTCAAAGTCCTTTGAGAAGACCTGAGATAGGCAAAGGCTTAGGTTAGCTTTGTCTATCCTATGCTCTGGCGACAGGCGCTCCCAGGTGAGATACTGTTAGGTTATCTTTGCCAAAGATAGACCTTCGGGCTTTATCTTTCGTGCCCACTTCTGTTCTTTCAGTTCACCTATTTTCTTCTTTATCCCTTCCGTACATTTATCTTTTCTTCCTTCACAATTTGCTGTTTCTAAATGCACCTGGTATCCTGTGTCAAAACACATCCTGTGCTTAGATTCTACGTTTTTCTAACTTCAAATTACCCCATCTTTTTCCTCTCTATAGAAACATCCTTGCAATGGAAGCTGAGCCTTGAACTAACTACTATGTTTTAACCTTTCAAAACGTCAACCCCAAACAA
>JACJUY010000890.1:71315-95665 GCA_014220935.1 Platorchestia sp. MABIK | reverse complement strand
CCCCCCCCCCCATTCTCAAACTATGATCAGCACTCATTAATACTATTCATTGCGTTGCAAATCTAGCATTAATAGTATTCTTTGCAAATGCTGCAAATACCAATTCTTCGCGTTAAAGCTTCGTTGAATGGAGCTCAGACAAACTTTTCTACTGAGTTCCTTTGAATGAGCTTCGTTAGCTTTCTCACTGTCAAACATAAAATTGGAGCTTTGTAGGGTTCGCAATACAACTATTAAACATGACGTGTTATCTCCAGTACTAGTTCTCCAGTACGTCATGCTGTAAATAAACATGCATTAAGAGTTAATTAGAAAGAATTTATACATATTATAAGAATTGAAAGCAGTTTCAGAATTATCAAGATCAAGAAATCAAGCCTATCTAAGGCTTGATCAAGAAATACTCAAGATCAAGCCTTGGAAATGAATGAATTGATTGTAAAACAGATGAAACTTCATTGCTGGAATCTTATCTGGCATGAGCTCTAGCATTTTTTGCTCAAGGATTCCCTGACAATTTTATGGTTTTTTAAAATTATGTGTACAATTTTGTTTTTTTGTTGTTTTCATTTTTATTACGGTTTCCGACTGTTAGGTCTACTTGAACAAATTGTATGATGCAGATAAGAAATTTTTGTGGATGGAAATGATGAAGTTGTAACTAGTATTATAGGTGGAGATATTTGCATCATTATGTGCATCTCTGAATGTTGGAAATTATGTGTTTAATTTTCCATGCCAAATTCACGGAGTTGTCAAAATGTTCACGTAGTATACAAGAGATGAGACCCTGCCGCATACGTACTTTTAGACATATGAGGCTACGCTGCAGCTCCATCGTAGCAAGAACAAGTATTGAATAGAGATATATATAATTTCTCTTCACAAATCGGATCTACTGCACTCAAAATGAAAAGGATGGAACGCAAAAATGAGGCTAGTGCGGGTAACCCCAAGTCACCTTCTCAGCACTAAGTACATCAGTACGATTTACTAATATACAGCATTCTAAAAGTAAATCAGAGTATTTTCAGTATAGTATGGATAAAAAATATTTTACAAAAGATCATGATTACCTCACCAAAAAGATCGTTAGTGTGTAACATACCACAATAGCCATGCCAATAGATGAAAAAACATTGAAAACTTGTTAATCTACGTTAACTTTGAGGAAGCTTGTAAATACTAGTAAAAAATGGAGAAAAGACGGTGGCACGATGATAAGAAACTACTTGGAGGACGCAGTATAGCAGTTAGTAATTTGTCAAGCATCGCGGGAATTCGTGTAAAATTTCTCCTTTGCTGACATAGAGCTAAATGCTGCTAGACTCTTTTTCGCGTAACGAATGGAAAGAGGTCGGCTTCACACATTTTCAAATTCTCGTGGATTTTGGGAGAAATGGATGGGGGGATGGAGGGGGGTATGGGGGTGAGGAAAGTCTATACGCCTAACGGCCAATGAGTTTTTCAATGCCTCATTTGCTATCGAGCTTCGACTCTGTGTGCAAGAGTCACAGTTCCTCCCGATTTTTTAAAAAATTGCATTTAATTTGTACCAAGAAGCAATTTTCACGCACCACGCTGAAACGTATATATCTGAACGTATTCAGTAGTACGCACGGTTTGTAGTCCTTCATAAATGGATCTCGAAACTTTGTTTCACTGTTCATTTATTCTATTTTTTATTTATTACGTGTGGGGTCATATCCTATATGTATATCATTTTTTTAAAGAGCACGGTTTTTAGTTCTTAATAAAATGAGTCCCGTAACTTTATTTCACTGTTCTTTTATTCTATTACTGATTTATTACCTGTGGGGTAATATCCTCTATTTATAATTTTTATTAGAAATCACTGAGCTGTTATTCAGTATGGTTGGTTTTTAGATATCAACCTGAAAAAATTAGCATGCAATGTTATTAAACAGTTTAATTTTAGGTCATGAGTTTTTACATATTATATGAGAACATATGCTTGGGCTACGACGATCCATACATGCAAAGCGTTTTATAAACCTACTGAACAGAATTTGTCATGCTATAAATACTAGTTGTCTTAATATAATACTCGGAAATTTTTAAATTGAAAAAAGACAGTTTACTTAAATTTATTTACGTGAACTTTAATATATTAACTGTATAGATAATTCAAATGTGTCAACATGATGAAATGAGACAGCTGAAACGGCATCAAAATGAAAAGCTGAAATAATCTAGATTCATTTACTTGATTTCTCAATTTACGTTCTACACCTGCCTCAGACATTACTAAATACACATTTTACTAAAAAGTTTAAGAAGTTATAGATCCAGAAATAGAAATATTCACGCAATCGTATAATACTGCCAAATTATACATATGTACTTCAAAGCATTTGACGTTCCCTTTATAACCGCGACTGCGCAGAAGCGTTACTAACTCTAGCAAGTCTTTAGTCTGGTACATTCTGCAGTCAGCTGATCATCGTAGTGCTTTCAAAATGAGGTGGATATACAAAGAAGAAAATCCTTTCGAGAAGAGGAAAGCTGAAGGAGAGAAAATTAGAAAGAAATACCCCGAGCGTGTCCCAGTGAGTATTTTTCACTATGTTGTTCAAATATCTCACTAAACTTCACTTGTCAGATGTAACGAATGCTAACGAGCCATTTAATGCTTTTGGAGGTTATTACGGAAGTGGCCGAGCTAACAATAACCTAGACTAGAGCTTCAGTAAAATAGAGATGAATATCAGTCGTAAGCTTTCTGATAGTTTGCTTACTATGGCATGGGACATTTTTTGCTATTTTAGTTTACCTTGCGTGGTGTTAAATTTAGGTGTGTCCTCTGCCTTTAAAGAGCTTAGTCTCTTGTTATAGTAGTTTTAGCAATGATCAAAGGTAATCAATAGTATGACCTTTTCCCAAGTAACACTAGTGAAATCTTTTTGCTGTGGGTGTTTGACAAATTATTTTCTAAAAATGGAAAAATATTGATGCTTATAATGGTTTTAGACATTGATATTGTATATTGTAAAATTGCCTTGATGTTGAATTGTTCAATAGTAGTTCAATCTTTTTTTCTGATGAAGTTAATTTAATTACAGGGAATAATTGGAATACAATATCCAATGCTCCAACTTAAATAGATAAGTTAGTAATATTGGAAAAAATTTTTATCTTGACTTGATATTGCTGGCCCTCTATGCATCAGGTTCTTGCAAAATAAAATATTTGAAGTGTAAAATTTATAAAAGTAGCAATGCATTTCTCTGGTCATGCTTGACCTCTAATTTACCTATTGCTGTTGAAACAATCCACCCATGCTGCTGTCAACCAGGCTGCTTGATGCTTGCCATGGCATAAGGTTAAAGAGAATCTGTCTTCCACAGTAAAGGCTGCTTATCGAATCTTTGCGTAGAGAAAATAAAAAATGTCCAAGTCGATCTTGGGTGTCAGAAATGGAGTTGGGCTTTATTGGGGATAGCCATTGTTGTGTCTTGGTGCTACTTAGAAGATATTTTAAAAACTTATGCTTAAGATGGTATGTTTCAGGTTTAAACAGAATAATAAATTGTATTGAATTGCCAAATTTACATTAGTCTGCTCAGTGCATCTTTGGTCAAAACTTCATGTGAAGCCATTGAAAGTATATGCAGATATCTATTTTTTTTAAATTTGTGATGTATTTAAATTGGAATTTTTGTCAGCATTTCTACTGCATGTTTTATTTCAAGTTGAGTTTCATATATAGGCCAATGTTTTTAAATATTTAGGGCTAGTGTTGATGTTATCATTAAAATACAGTTTTAATAATTTTTAGTTAGTTTTTTTCATTAATATACAGCTTTAATAATTTTTAGCTATTTTTTTTTTTGCAAATACACCTTGAATTAATTTCTGTGAATATATCTCTTTTTATTCTGAAATTGGATAAAAATTTAAAAATTTGACACTTATTCAAATAGGTTGAAAATATAGCTTTGGCGAATTCAGTGTTGATAAATTAATTATTTACTTGTTTTAAATCATTCAAAGCTCACATTCATTTTGGGGCAATAGCAAAATTTCTGTATAGTGTGCCATATTTATTGTGTAATATTCTTTCTATTTCTCCGTATGCTTATTTCTCAGATTGAAATAATAACTTAGTTAAAATATTTCCAGTTGGTTTTCCATTATTTTTCAATGTATGCAAAATTGAAAGCAAATGAACTGGTACCTCCCCAACGAGATGCTGACACTTCATCATCATTTTTTCCTGCATCACTCATTAAGTGGTACCTGCAGAAACATGGTATTATAGTTGTTAAGGGGAAGTTCAGCCGGGCAGTGATTGATCAGCTTGTTGAAGCTATGAAAGAGTTCAATACGAAAGGCAATCATACGTATTTTGCCCAGGGTCAGTTCAAGGACCATAACTCAAAAATTGTCAGGGAATCCTACAGCAAAAAAATGCTAGAGCTCATGCCAGATCATATTCCAGTGAGTATCAATGGTATAATTATTTTAAAACTTTTCTTCTTTGCTATGCTGCTGTCCAACATGCTAAAGTTGCTGAAATTATTGCTTGCTCTCTAAATACCTCTGTGTAGATGACTGCATCAACCAAATGCAGAATAATAAATTTTGGTACAAAGCATTGAAGCTTGTATTTTTTCAACATCTGAGTCTCATGCATGCATTTCTCAGAACCTGATCATACTTGGACTAATGCATAGGTGACTGTTGACATTATATACTCAAGCATCCATTATTTCAATAACACAACAGAGCTTCTGGCATGGGATTTATGAGAGATAAAATATGACCGCTTTTAAGGAAGTAAAGAATGTCTGTTAGTATTTGAAGTTTTCATTTGTATTATGGTTTATGACTGTCCACTTCAACAAATTGTATGATGCAGCAAAGATATTTATGGATGGTAATGATGAAGCTGTTACTAGTATTATAGGTGGAGATATTTGCATCATAATTTGTATCTCTCAATGTAGGAAAAGTACGGTACAAGAAATTGAATCATTTTGAACTAATAAATGTGTTAGGCATGCAGAAATAAAGATGGACCTCATAAATTTTATGGTATTATTCAGTCATAGCATGAACTTTGTTATGCAATGTTATTTATTGGTTGGAAAACATTTTTTAAAGCTTATGTTCTAATAAATTTAATACCTAGATGTCAGAATTGAACAAAATATAAGCTAAAGTTTATCAAAATTGATTTGCTGTCTGAATTATGAAACTTAGTACTTCAGACCAAATTTTATTCAAATAAAAATATTCACAAGTTTTTCCTATGAAAGTGTATCCTGAGCAAGACAAATATCACTTATATGCTGAAAAAATAGTATATTAGAAGAGTATTTGATAATATAAGAAAAGGTAGTAAGCTTTGTTAGGTGTAAATGTAACTTTATTACTTTGTAGGATCTTGTCTCACATAGTCTTCAATGATCTCATTTCAATTTTGGTTCCATTATCACTAGTTTCATCACTTGTGCAAATTAGGCAAATTTATATGTTAGACCACACAGTTTGAGATTGCAGAACAGTGGACCCTGGGTTACGGCATCCCCAGGTTATGCTTTTTCATGTTACAAAGTAAAATGCAAAGTTTTTCAACCCTTGTTACAGCTTTTCCCTGCCTTTTTCCATGGCATCAATGACAATTTCTCATTCAAAACCAAAAATTCAGACATTCATACTTGACGTTTGGTGTGCAAGGCTCACACCACGCTCATACGTTACTAAGATGCTGGTCTGCTATTGGTCGGTGTCAGTATCAATAAGATGCCGATATGATATTGGCCCGTTATACAGCAATTTTGCCTTACGATCCCAACTCTGGAACGGATTGATGTCGTATTGTGGGGGTCCACTGTATATTGATGTTTGGTCGGGTGACTAGTATTTGCCTTTCCCCCCAGGAAGCACATGATAGGTAATAAGGTCAGTTTAGTTGAGGTTGTTTATCCTATGCTCTGGGCCGTGGCACCCTCAGGATAGAATGCTGTTGGGTTACCTCGGCTCTAGATAGGCCTTCAAAACTTCCCGCAATCTTTTGCACCCACTTTGCTTCTTTCAGTTCTCATGCCTGTTTTTGTTATCTTTTCTGACATTTATTTATTTTTCTTTACTTGCTGTTTCTATGTGATAAAGTATCCAATGTGAGAAAAGACTTTACAATTAGATTTTTAATCTTTTACAGTCTATGCTAAATGATTCCATGCTTTCTTGAGATTACTTTTATTGTGGCTGATGATTTTTCTACTAACATAATAAAGAATTACTTTGCTCCTCGTTGCATTAAAACTGTTTTTGAGTTCATCTTCTTATTGTGGTGTAATACTAAATATAATGTATCTGAACAAATATCTTGAGGGCTGCATTTACATTCATTCAGTTTTAAATTTTTTGGAAATCTTTAGAAAATTTTATTTCTCAGAGGGAAACGGCTACACCCATACATCTGTTTCACATACAAAAAAAGAGGAACCCCTGTCCGATAGTCTCGATTGTATGAAGCATCCAACAGATATGTAAATGGTACGCTACGAGTGGCTAATATCAACAATAGCATTACAAAAGAGAAAGAACTGTAATTTTAATCCAGCATTCTGTCCAATCTGAGGCTGAAAAAATACCTATACACTGTAAATAAACAAAATAAAGTACAAGAAATTAAGCACAACACAGAAAAAAATGGGCAAAAATTGGAAGCAATGCAATGCAGATAATGAAACAGGATTATGAACAAGGCTACTTCACCATCTAGTTGTCAGTTTGGAACTAACGGACTTTGTCTGAGTGTGTGCGACTTTCAAATTAAATTGATAGTTCAAGAATTTGTCCGTAGAATCCAAAATCCGCAAAAATAGGGGCCGTAAAACCGAGGTATGGGTGTATATTGTATTTATGGGGACAAGTGCTCTCAGGCAAAAGAGGTGAGGAAGGCCTTTAGCTGAAGGTTAAGCAAGTCTTACTTTTGTTAAAATGGAATTATTTTTGTGTTATCAATTTTTAGTTCACTTTCCATGCAAGAAGATGCAATTAATGAAATCTAAGAATTGGCAAAGGTTGGGTAAGGTTGTGAAGCCCTCACTGCTATCCTTTTTAGTACTGTCTGACTTGTGTAATTTTCACTGTGTTTCAAAAACTTCTCTCAACTCTTGTGTTCCTTTGCACTCTTGTGTCTTGTTTGAGAACCCACCTTGCACATATGTTTTCCATTTCATAAGTGCTGCCTTCCTCCCTTCTGCCTTTGAAACACCAAACTTTCTTGTGTGGTTAAGGAGGCTCAAACTAACTTGTTTGGAGTAAATCTGAAACTTATGTTCTCTACAGTCCTGGGGTTCAGCATCTAGTACTTGCTTATTCAACTTCTCATCTTGTTTCATAAGCTTCCCTTCTAACTTGCTTTTTGTACATGCAGGGGATCTCATGTGGGAGCACACATTGTGCATAGCTTCTCCATTCCCCTGAATCCATACCAAGTGGTAATTTCAACTTCTTTCTCTCTGAAACACATTAGTTATTAAGTATATCTAAACTAACATATAATCTAATAATTTATGGCTAAAGTAAAATTTTATCAAATATCAACACTTACTAACAATGTTCACCACTCAAGATAAACCTTGTTTATTTGCAGTGCAACTTTAAATTCATCAGTGCATTTTGTAATGTTCAGTGCAAGTTTTGTGTAGTTTTAGTGTTGGTAAAAATAGACAAGTAAAGGACTTTTTGACAATGTTTGTTGCTTATGGTTATTTTTTTGTAAATTTTTCATTTTATCAGAAGAGTGGGATGGATGTTGCAGTTTTTACAGGTTTTGGAATGTTGGTACTGGGTTTTCACAAATATTTACTTATGTTTCTTTGTAATAAGTTCATTTTACTATGTTTTTGACCATGCAGTTTGGCTTCAATTGTATCAATTTTAAACTGAAAAAGTTATTACTACATTAATTTGCAAATTTTCTCTTCCTAGTATTTCCATCCAGAAAATAACCATGAACTTGGTAGAAAACAATACATTTCTGAGCAATGAGCAGCCTTCAGGTGGTATGCCATTCACTGGTGGATGTACACGTCAGACTGTAATTACTGCCATTGATGATGCTGTTCAGGAGCCTCATAGATCCTTTGATGAGGCACCTGTAAATGGCAAAAAAGAGCTTAATAACTCAGAACATGATTTTTCTGCTCAGGAGAAAGTTGTTAGTTCTGCACAACAGATGGATGAGCAGATGGGTAGCCTTTGTGTAGATCAGATGGAAAGCATTGTTGCACCCAAGGGGGTTTTAGCCAAGCTTTCTCATAAAATCAAAGGTATCAAATCAGCCAAAAAACAAGCTGAGAACCCAGGCTATCTTTGTCAGGGTCGGTACAAGGAAGATCACGATTTAGAAGAAAGGCGATATCAAAGTGAGAAAGCAATGTTGCGAAACCCGGGCAGAGTTCCTGTGAGTATTTTTATGTACATGTCTAAGCTGTTGTAGCTGTGTTGCCGCATACAGGTTTATGGGCTTGTTTTCCTGAGATGAATGTGTATGATAGTTTGAATATTTTTCTGATGAATATTGTGAGTAGAGCTTACAGTGAAAGCCATGCAAAATGTATCTTAGATGTTTCTTGCCCATGTATCAAAAATCATTTTCATAAATTGGCAGTAGATGTTATGAAGACTTGTAGTATTGGCTAAATTTAGGTTCTGATATAAATTCTTTGTTAGTAGTATAGTCCCTGGCTTGTTTGCACTGAGAAGTCTACACTTGTCACATTCTTCAATGTTGAATAGAATTCTTATTCTTTGTCTTATTTTTCACCTGAAAATGGAATCTAGCCGTATTGTACAATGTTCAAATTTTTCTACTTCTGCAATCCTGCGCTGCATTACAATTATCTAGCTCAAGTGCGATTTCATCCAAGTTAATCCATAATGAATTCTAGGGAATGTTCACTAAAGGAAGTGCAAGGAATTGAAAGCAAACTTTTAATGTGATAATGTTGATTTCCAAAACTGTTCTAAAATTTGTTATATTCTTATCTTATCCTCAATTATTTAAACTACATATTTTTTTTTGTCAATTTGAGTCAGTCTTCAGTGTGTTGGGAAATTCATCTTCTAAATGATGCTCATTTTTGTTAGCCAAAAACCTAAAAAAAAATATTTCTCAAAGGCTGGTAAGGCAAAGTTTGAAGAGAAAGGAGGGCTGTTTGGTGTTTTTGCTGTATCGTGCAATTCATTGTACTACACTTGTACATAACTACTCATTATAATCAGCATTTAGCTGCAGAATGGACTCAATATAATCATCACATAGCCACAAAATGTACCCTTTATGAACATCACAAAGCAACAGTCTATAGTCCGGCGACTGACTGAGGTTGTGGTGAGCAGGTGATTGTGGAGCGCGCTGCCAGGTCTCGGATCGGCGACCTGGACAAGAAGAAGTACCTGGTGCCCAGTGACCTCACCGTTGGCCAGTTCTATTTCCTCATCCGCAAGCGGGTGCATCTCAAGCCTGAGGAGGCTCTATTCTTCTTTGTTAACAATGTCATCCCGCCCACTTCTTCTACCATGGGAGCTCTTTACCAGGTATTCATTCCATTCACTTTTTTCTATCAGTGACCCTTGAGTTTTTCCTACTATTTTTTGCAAAATGATTATCAGCTTGGTTCTCTTAAGTTGGTTTTTATCAGTTTATTACTTTTAATCCTTAAGCTTTCTTCTGTGACCTATCTTCATTTCTGTTTATCACATGCTGTGAATGATGATGTAAATTAGCAGTATTTTTCATTAAAAAATAGATTACTAGATAAATTGTGATCACTGTGTGACTAGTTTTATCATAGCAATCGTTACCAAGTAATCCTGTTAAATCGCCATAATTACCTCTAGCTTGTGACTAGTGTCATTTGAGATATGAGTGGATAGTGCTGGATTGATGATCTGTTATACGAGACTCAGTGCAACTGCTCATAGCAACTTTGCACTTGAAATTCATTGTAACGAGTGCGTCTTGATGGCCATATCTTGTACTATAAGACCTTAAACTCGGATGTCCTTATTCTTGAAAGGTATGGCTGTTGAGTGAATGCATTTTCAACAACCATTTATTTATTTTGCAAACGATTCAAAAATCTTTTCATATTGAAATTCTTGCTCTTCAGGTATTTCTTTTTCTCCGATCGTCAGTTCTTAGGAGGCTAAGGATATATCTTATGCTGGTTAGATTGGTGTATCCCACGCTATGGGGACTGGTCCACCCTCCCCAGGGACATAGGCAGATCACCTCAGGTATAGATAAGCCTTCGGGACTTCTCTTTCATGGTCACTGTTTCTTCTTTTTAGTCCTATCTTCCTCTTCTTTTTTACTTACTGTTGTCATGCGCATGGTATCCTGTGTGGAAAATGCCTTGTACTTAGGCAAACCTGTTTTCAACAGTCAATGCTAAATGATCCCTTCTTTTTTGGTCCCTTGAGATCACGGTTTGTTGTGGCGTAAGAGTTTTGAATTACTGTGTCAGGTCGTTACCATAAGACCTGGCCGTTTTCATGTGGTAACAAGTTCGATCTTGTATTCCAGAGAAAGGTGTAAATGTGATTTTTTTCTGCAAGGCAATCAGTTCATTGTGGTCTTCCATACACTTTGCAGCAAAATACTTGAGGATATTTAATCATCTTTTAAATGGAGCCACCGACCAAACACATATCCCTGCGCGTCTTTGCATTCCCGTCAATTGCAAACACATTTTTTGGATAGGTTTGCTACTGAAGACGAGAAAAGGATAATATACAGCAATATTAAACGTTAACGTCAATAGTTAGGTCAACATGCAAGACCGCAATCACAATCAAAAACAGGATTCCATCCGAATAAGGTTTTCCTGTGTGTTTGGTGGAATATGAGAGGAATCATTCATTACGAGCTTCGAAACGACCAAACAGTCCTACAGAACTGTCATGTCAGCAGCTACAAAGACTGAATACCGATTTAAAAAAGAAGCGCCCAGCTTGGTCAATCGAAAGGGCGTCATCCTTCAGCACAACAATGCGCGTCCGCATACAGCACGAATGACTTAGGAGACAATTGAAACGCTGAAATGGGAAACATGGATACATCCGCCCTATTCTCCTGATATTGCTTCTTCAGACTTCCATCTCTTTGGAAGTGTAGACAATCTTTTAAGGGGAAAAACTTTGATATACGAAAACATCAAAAATGAATTGCAGGTCTGTTTTTTATTCAAAAACAACAGATTTCTATGAAGAGGCATTAAAAAATTGGTTAGTAGGTGGTTAGTTGTTAGCAACAATGGAAAATGTTGAGTAAACGAATGTTACTTGATACGTTTTTACTCTCCTGATCATGCTAGTAAAAACTGAACAACTTATGGTACGCCCTGATACTACATGATCTCCCGAATCATCGTAGTTCAGTGCGAATGTTTTAGCCGTTTATCTCATCCGGGCTTCGTTTAAAGCTAACATGCTCTGTGAAACTTCAAAATTTTAGTGTGCATATTTAAATGACACCAATGCAATTCAGGAAATTATACAATTTTTCCATTTAGTAATTTACTCTGGCCTAAATAATTAGTATTTGTAACAAGACTCACTCGTTATCTAGCAAGACTCATTCGTTATCTAGCAAGACTCATTCGTTATCTAGCAAGACTCATTCGTTATCTAACAAGACTTGTTCGTTATCTAATGACGATTTTTTCCCGCGATTGTTCTTAATATCAAAATGTTTTATATTTTTTGCAGGAACACAAGGAGGAAGATAATTTCCTGTACATCGCCTACAGCGACGAGAGTGTTTATGGTTGCTAGACCTTTTATCATAGATTAGTGAATAACATTTATTTGACCGCGAGAATAATATTGGACCATATCCAAATAGGAGGCAGTTCCAGTTTGCATGCAGTAATGTACAGGTCGTTCTCCTTTGGATGCTTCGTGCGTGAAAAAATCTAACTTCTACTAGCCGTGATGTGCTACAAATATTTTTTGTCAATTTTTGTGACCTTTTCAGCCAAGTCCTTCACTGTCAAACTTCATGACAAATTGCTGACATAAGCTTTGCTTTCATTAGCATTGTAAAAAATGTGAAAATTTGGTGAATAGAGTATTGTATTGCTGTTGTGTGAACAGCTAAGTTTTGCGGAGTTCAGGCGTAAATTGCCGAATGTTTTTGAGTATCATTTAAAGAGCATCAAACTAGAAACTTGGATGGGAGAGCCACATATTGCACCGGAACGTTTTTGAATTTGCCCATGAAAACAAAGAGCGGGTTTATCCTCTTGATTTTATTTCATTGGTGGGAGCTTCCTGTTCTACGTAACTGTCATAGGTGATCTTTATTTTGTTTAGCTAAGGAACTGGAGGGTTGTACTTGCAATCTTAACACTCGGAATCTCGCTCGTGTTCTCCTTACGATTGAAGTAAAGAACACAAACGCGGGGCCCCGAGTGGCAGAACAGCTTTTCTTACATCAGTTTGTGTGGACAACCTTGAGCTGGGCGTAGAGTTCTGTGTACAGGTGCGCACAGGATGCGTCGGTTTGTGATATATCTTAAGGTTGCCACTCCTCGTCTCTATCAGAGCTTGCACTTGCGTAAATCACCTTCAAAGCAGCTTAGTTTTAATTATTGAATTTAATAATACGCATTTCTTTCTCCATGGAAGTGTTCATTTCAAGCTGTCGATAACGTGGTACGATCTTTTTTCAAGAAAATTTTGATGAACATCGAGGGTGACAGTTCAGGGTTCCACGAATGTATAGTTCAGTTCCCCTCTTTTCATCGTTGTTGGCCGCGGTTTGGTGGTCTGAATTTGGATAAGATGTGCGTCGTCTTTCGCTAAGCATTGTTTGTTACGAATGACCATCAGCAACGGTGGCCTCGATATTTCAACACTTTCCCTAGACTTTGAAGCTATCTATTACGCCCTTCGAATCGCCTTCAATTTGCATTCTCTAGGTGTTCCATTCGTACTGTCGTTCAGGTGACACACAGCCCTCCCATTCGGAGGTACATACTCTGATTTGTCAATGGAAATCATTTCTTTATATTTGCTCATCCGTGGAGAAAACATTACGCTGGTTAGCATTTGTAGATCACGTGGTCTGACTTAGTTTTTAATTTCATTGCTTCTGTTTTGTTTCAAACGAGTTCTTTCGAATAAATAAGCTCCATCTATAGCACCTCCAACTTGTAGCGTTTTCTAGGTTAGTTACTATTCGTGTTCAAGTAGGAATAGCACCTTGTAACGAGATGCTTTACGAGATTAGATCTGAGTGCTTTTGAGAATCCTCTTTTTGGTTCCTATTTCATTTTTTGATTTTGCCTGTCGATCCGTCTCACCAATTTTTGTGGCTTTGTGTATTTTTCTGAAAAACAAATGAAATGCTTAACACCTTAACTAGTTTTCATAATTTGTAACTCACAACTCTTGCTCTACGTTCATGAATTTTTGCTGCTTTTCAGTACATGTATGTTTGTGTTGGCGCTTCTCCATTACTCGAGTCCAAACATGAACTCCCTCGCGAGTTTGATTAGGTATATACTGCTTAGTTTTCGGTGATAGTGAATGTGTTGCATTTATGACCACACTTTCGTGCACATCAGGTTTGCGTCTCATTTCGGCCGGCTGTAGCGCTGAGGTCGTCTGTCTCGTAGCGGCACTGTTCCTTCCTTGCGTTAAGTATGCTCTGTTTAGTGTTTGCTGTCTCTAGGTAGCACTTGTATTTCCATTGTAGATGTATTATTAGCCTTGTGTGTTGCGTTTGCCTCGGGGACGACTGGGCCGCGGAGATGAGAGCTATCACTAATCGCTGCTAGTATTTGTGTGTTTAGTTATCAAGTTGCTTGGGGGTTTCCTCTCGTTGGAGCAGACTTGCTCAGTTTTGTTCCGCTTCTAGTTTTTATAAATTTCGAAATTTTATGAGGTGGTTTTATCCGACATTCTTATTTGGGTTTTTGCGTTATGAAAGCAGATTTCTATTCCTATTTATCAGGTTTTCCTTGGCCGAATTTCTCCTTGTTTTTCAGTGATTTCATCAATTCTGTATCTCTTCCGATATGTGAATGTAACTTGTTCGGTAAATTTTCAGCTGTATGGCCAAAGTACCAGTACATTATCCATCATCAATATTTCTTTCTTTTTTCTGACAATGATTCGGATACTTGTGAGATTTATCATTTCTCTTGCTAAGGAGATGAGATCGTAGTCTTGTTAAAAGTTATCCGAAATAGAGTTCAATATTATTCATGTTTTCAAAGATGCACAACTTCCCGCATGTTACACAGTTATTGGTCACCTGGAACGCAATCCGTCTGTCAACGCGTGAATATTTTACTATTCATTTATTTATTACTTAGTCAATATATTAATTCTATATTCTTGGATGTACTTGGCACTTGATGTAGCTTGAAAAACTTTGGTCTAGTTGATCCTTTTTATTTTTAGTTTTATGGATAAGAAAATATATTTTTCGTTGGTTACACTACTCGCGTTTAAAAATTGGCTCCTATTTAAAATTCGAAGCTGTAGCATATGGTGAAATTTCTTTTTAATTAATAAATTTCCTGACAATGGTGCATTTCATTGAATTGCCTTTTTTTGGCTCAGTTGTGTGAATGTATTGCTTCACTGTAGGACCTGTTTTCGGTGGATTTTTCCAGTTTACACATTCGTTAGCAAGCCAATGAGCAGGATCCTTCCGTGAATATGATGTTGAGCCACCAAGGGCCTGTGTCTTAAAAAAATATGATGAGAATAGCTGGGACTATTTATGGCATAGCTCCTCGTACAACTTTCCTTTTCGTCGCATGGGCAAACTTTCTGAAAAAAATCTTGAATAGTCTGAGATCGAGAAATTGACTCCTTGACAAATGAGACCTTCATTGCTGTAAGTAGGAGCAGAACTACGTGTTGTCATTTCTCGTACTAACATATTAGAAATGCAAGGACCTGTTAGAAGTCTAATCAGTTTTATTCAGTTATACTTCAATTTTTACGCTAGTTGTCTCGCTGTGACCGAATGTTCTCTGACGTCACATGCAGAACTTGTCAAAAGACTACAGATTGCCACTATTACAAATGGAAGTTCCATACTGTCCTCACTGATAGAGCGAGAAACATTGACATTGTATGTGATAAGAACAAATATTTTTACATCATCTTTAATGAGGAGAAAAATTAGCTTCTATAAACTGGAAAAATTCCGGTTTCATCGAAATGTTGCTAATGAATTCAAGGCATGAATACGTGTCTACAGTTGTATCAATGGGAATTAGCGCTCCCAGGGGGACTATGTGAGGGCCCGAGCTAAGGGTTAGGTAGGCTTCCTTTTTGTTGGAATAGAATAGGTTTTTGTTCTGTTACGGACCAGCTTTTTTCGGTTCACTGCTGTCCTGTTTTTTCAACACCTACTTTCTTCTTGAACTTTGATCTTGTTTCATAAACTTCTTTCTCATCTTGCTGTTTCTATGCCCTTTCTGCGTAGATTCCACGTTCCCTAAATTCCATACTAAATGGTGCCTTCCTCCTTCCTCTCTTTGGATCGCCTTTGTAGCGGATAGGGAGGCTTAAACTAACTAATAATCTAATCTACGTGTTTACAGAAAAGTAGATATACAGGGTGTCTCAAAAGAATGTTCTCGTACTTCGTCAAGACGAGAAAAACGTTTATGAAAATAGAGTGAAATGAAATGAATTCGAATACGGAAGACAAACGTAATTGAAGAATGATCGGAAATGTTCAAATTGGTGACCAAATTTGTCCAGATAACGCTGATAACGCGCACCAAGGGATTCGTAAACGTCACAAAACGGGTCACTCGGAATATCGCGAAATTGTCTTTCAATTTCTTATTTCAATGCATCAATTGTTCTTGGTTGGGTCCGATTGAGATATCCCCGCAAAAAGAAGTCCATTAACGTGAGGTAACATCTGTTTCTAAGTTGTGTCGGACGCGAGCAAGGGTCCGGTGCGGTGGTGGCGGTTTTGCGAATTCAGTTCTGCATCGTCTTCGCACTTCAACTGCGTTTTCGTTTTCCCAATAACATTTCAGGACAAACTTCCTCTCTTCCAAGCTAAGTTTATTTCCTGCCATTCTGTGATGAATTAAATAGGCCTGCAAGTTAAATAAAAGCGTGTCAACGACGGTTGAATTTCAATCTTTTCTAAATTCCGTTGCTCTCGGAGAAAAATAAAGTGACTGATGTTACATGAATTCTCGACCTATGCCAGCTAGAAAGTCGTGATTTGTTGAAGAGGGAAGGATACAATATTTAATTTCAAAGTATTTCAGTCCAATTTTCATTTCGAGAAAATATAGAAAAGAAATTGGCCAAAATTCACATGAATGTCGACTTTGTTTTCCAAGTTATTGCCTCACGTTTTAAATATGTCACTCCGAGCGAGAAAATGTGTGAGGGTCCAAGCTGAGATTTATTTAGGCATTCTTTTTGTTGAAATAAAATGTTTTTATGTTAAGGATCACTTTTTTTCGGTTCACTGCTGTCTTGTTTTCAGCACCTGCTACTTTCTTTTTCGACTTTGATCTTGTTTAATAATCTTCTTTCTCAACTTTTTGTGTCTATGCCTTTTCTGCATAGATTTCGCTTTTTCTTAATTAAACTCCATACTAAATGGTGCATTCTTTTTGGGGTGGATAGGGAGGCTTAAACTAACTAATGAACTAAACTTTGAATATCCGAGGTTTTTATGAATACTTGATGTTGTGGTTCACAGTTCATGTGCAACCAAGTGCTTGAGCGCGTTTCTTCAATTAAGAACTGAAATTTTCAAGTGCAGCAAACTAGGCGCAGATGTGCCTTTATTGCCGCACCAGAGCTGTTATTTCGATGACGATCCTGTACTTCATGAGCGCTTCAAATATTTCGCCGAAGAGACTAAAGGCGATGTGCAACAAGAAATGTTTAATTTGAAGTCCGCTACTAATTATGACATATTTTTAAAATTTTCATCCTACTTATGCTTAATCGTAGCTGAACAAAACTTGACTGTATTTAAAGAAGTCAAGCTTAAAACGTAATCAAAGGTTTGTGGGTTAAAATTGAATATTCAAACATTGAATCAGCTCTCTTGCTACAGCCTTTGATGAAAAGTAAGGCTGCAATGGAACGCTGAGATATACTGCTGTTTTGCAGAGTTGACGTAAACACTAACTATACTAGCAGCCGCAAAAATATCAGCAAACATCAAATACATGACTTGGCATCGATTTTGTCTTCATTCAATTTTGATTTCATTTGGTTCAACAACATTCAAGTATTGATCACAAAAATTAAATGAATAGGGAATCTCACGGTAATATTAATCAAGCTTGTTTAGGAAATTTTTATTTAGCATAAATCCTGGAACCTGCTTCATCCATCCCTCGAAGGAAAGAACAGTTGTAGAATGTGTCCAAAGAATAAGAAAATTCGATGGAAAAGGTTGATGAATGTTCAAACACTGTGTACTTGTTTGTATAGGGTGCTAGGAGATTTTATTCAGTATTTTTTTAAAATGAGGCGGCGACGTTAGAGATTCTAAGTAGCTCAATTTCAAAGGGTACAACGGCCAAATTCTCAGAAGGCTAGATTTTAGAATTTAGAACAACTTGGATTCCTCTACTCCTCTGATACGTAAATATCAAAAAGCTCTTTACATAATAATCAAACATTCACTATGAAAATTTTTGCGGATTTTACCTTTGAGCTGTATCGAGGTCTGTTGATTTCAGCTGTCTCCCATCTTCATTGTGGAAAATGCTCCGCGACCTTTGCTTTGAAACGCAAAGTTTCCGATGTTATAGAATAAAGGTACCTGAAGTTGACTGCTGTTGTTTAACCTACATTTATCACGTCTGTAATTGCTCAAAACAGATGCTCACAATCTCCACAGAAAGCAGCTCTTTTGCAGTGTTAAGAAGTTTCAGTCAACTTGAATTTTAATCTTATTAGTGCGAGCTGCAGATATAAAACTTATACTCGTTCCATTTTTGTGAGGATTAAGGTACTCTGTTGTTTCTAGGTTGCTTGAGATTTATTCCAAATACTTTGAACTGAAAAATCATACATGATTGCAACCATAATTGTAATCTCGTATGTTTCTATTCCTTTATCTATTCATTACTCACTATTTATTTTGTGTTCCATCACCTTTGAAGCTCGTCTCACTTATGCTGTTCACGTCGGTGCGACGTCAGTAGAGCTTCTCAAAAGTATATCAATCCATCAAGTTTTTTCAGCAGTACGTCGAGAAACCTCTCGAACCGTACTGCAAAGAGTAATAGAAAATGACCAAGAAACGTAGGGTGGAAATTAGTGGCATGGAACAAGTTTTCGTTGCTCACACAGACTCATGGTTATCTTTGAGAAAAAAAACGTACAATCGGTGGTAGGATGGATGGTATGATGTCTCTATTGCGTTTGGGACAAGTGGGAATAGCTGCTCTCAGATGCACGACTCGTTCATCGCCGTGTCAGCCTGGCCAAGTGAAAACGGACTCTACTTAAAAATCTGCCGTCATAACTGGGGATGGCGTCTGCACTCTAGAGTCAACAGAGGCTTCATACACTGAAAACCTTTTCAAAGCCAGAGCCCTTATAATGAGAGTTCTTGAGCAATTTGTGAAAGCCACTGGAAAAACAAATGACTTTTGTGGTTAAAGATAAGGCCACAAACGGAGCCATATCTCTAAGCAAGTTCGAATGGCGATACTTACAACCATCCAAACAATGAAAACTAAAATCGTAGACTCAAATATTACAATCAGGTCTTTGAATTCCAGAGAAGATGAATTCAGGGTGGAGAGTCGAGTGCGGTAAAGAGTTACCCAGCATATTTGTCGGAGACTTGGATGGGCTCTGAATAACTCAAAAAGAAAGATGTAGGAAGCATTGATACCTGATGAATGTTCGTCTTGTCGCTAGTGGATTGAAATGCGCGTAATTGTCGCTCGGTTGCGCTGCAGAAGATCCCCTTAGGGGGATACAACTATTGTATCTATGGGAATTAGCGCTCCCAGGAGGAAATGTGTGAGGGCCCGAGCTGAGAGTTAGGTAGGCCTTCTTTTCGTTGAAATAAAATCTTTTTTGTTATGCTAAGGAACACCTTTTTTCGGTTCACTGCTGTCCTGTTTTTCCACACCTACTACTTTCTTCTTCAACTTTTTTCTTGTTCCATTATCTACTTTCTCAACTAACTGTTTCTATATCCTTTTTGCATAGATTCCGTGTTCCCTTAACTCCATACTAAATGGTGCCTTCCTCTCTTGGGATCGCATTTGTTTCGGATAGGGAGGCTTAAACTAACTAATAATCTAATCGCTGCATTACAGCAGAGATTTTGCTTAGTGGTAGGCTTACTATGTTTTTTACACAGGTGCTGAACATCAACGTTATGGCTGGCCTTACTTCGCTCTACACGTGTTGAACAATAACTTTGTTGGTAATCTTACCCTGCTGCGCAAGTTGAACACTCGCATTGTTAATTACCTCATTTGGTCTAATACCAAAGGTGAACGTCTGTGTGACAGACCACAGATTTATAAAGAGGCAAACCTGCCAGCCGCTTTTTGTTTACCCCCATAATTGAAAGTTTTGTAACTTAAACTTCATATTTACAACAACGAATAATTCGTTGTTTTTCTTTTACCAGAGTTACTGAATTACGATCAATCCAATAAACGCTAAATATTGTGTTGTGGTAATTGTTTTATTAAACTGTGTGTTTCATCCTATACTGGAAAATGATTGTAGAGTACAGGGTGATCAAACATAAGTGACAATTTTGAATAGTACAAAATCTGGTGAACTAAACAAAAAAACCAACATCACCAACGTTTTTCCGTTCTCCTTGTAGGGAGGTTTTATTATTCCGTAGATGTGACACCGGATGCATTTATATTATAATTTTGTTGTTCTCTTTGTTTCATTTAACACAGCTCGACTCTGAAAATGGCTGCCCCTGCACAACGGAAGTTCAGCTTCAGGAAAGATTCTCCCATCTCTGCCGAAGAATCTGTGGTGGTCTCAACAAGCAGTTGCTTGTACACCACCACACAGGCTTCAAGCTGCCATCCTCCACCCCACGCAACGCGGGGTTTCGAAGCGGCTGTCGGATTGGCCGAAGCGTCACCTCACCACCAACCAATCAAGACGCGTGCTCAGTGCGTTACCTCCTCGCCAGGCCCTAAATAACAAAGTGCAGAAGAAGCTCGGCTAGTGTCTTTACACAGCGGCCCCGATCTTCACAGCACTACCGAAGAAGCTCCGCCAGCAACTGCCTCTACTATCTCTACCGCCACTTCGCACTCAATAATCGCTCTACCGCCATCCGTGCTGCCACTCCACATCGGCTGACGCTCCCCAAAGACATATTTTGGTGCATTACTACGTAACAGCAATCTTTTCCTTGTGTCTTTCTTTCAGCGATATTCCTAATAAAACGGTATTTATTCCAGTTGTGTTTTCTAATCCTGTCGGATTCGTTAGTACCTCAGGCAGTCGCTTCGAGCACTGATATTCATAGTCCTTTGATATTCATGCTCTGCCCGGAGTGCAAAGCAGCCTGAGGGAGAACACCACAAATCCAAGTCCATACTTCAAAATGATGAACCTGGATTCTCCGGCAGAGAAGGGAGAATCTTTCCTGATGCTGAACTTCTGGTGTGCAGGTTAAGTTGTATTAAATGACAAAGACAGCGAGGTATATCCATGCATCCGGTCTCATATCTACGGAATAATAAAACTTTCCTACTTGGAGATCGGGAAAAACGTTGGTGATATTAGTTTTTTTTTGGTTTAGTTCACCATATTTTGCACTGTTCAAAATTGTCACTCATGGTTGATCACCCGTGTAATAGAAACTACTGAACATGAAAACGAAGAACACAGCATGTAGTGAAATCATTTTAATTTTATTTATTTCTTTACACACCTAATCTATAGAAGTGAAGAAACTAAAAAACTAGTAGTCCTATTTTTATTAAACGTTTCGGAGTCCGTTAACGTTTAAGAAAAATAGAACTGCCAGTTTTTTAGTTTCTTCACTTTTATAGATTAGGTGTGTACAGAAATGAATAAAATTAAAATGATTACACTCCGTGCTGCGTTCTTCGTTTTCAAGTTCCCAATGAACATCCGTCTGAAGAATTATGAATTTCCAGAAACTACTGAATACTGTTTCTGGTTTGATAACAGTAGTAAATTTGTTGCCCTATTCACCTATATAATGTAGCTAATATGTTTTTGATAATATGAAAAATAAATAAAATCTTTAAAATATTTAATCGTTATTTGCAATCATGGTATGTGAAAATTGCGAAGGGTTTCAAACACAGCTCGTTTTTTTTCCGATATATTGCACTCATAATAAAAACTGGGTCAGTCTTTCACGCGTAAGGAACAATTTATTTACAGACTATAAACAATATGTTTCACTTATATGGTTATTCTTGTAAAATTTGTATGTTAAAATGGATTTATTTATTTTTCATCCATTGTAGGAGTTGTTTATAATGAATTAAATGTTTGAAAATTATTATAGCATTTATTGAATGAGGAAATTAGTGTCATATTATTCTGCTATGGCTTTCGCGAAATAATGAAGGGACTTTCATCAATGACCGTTTTAATGGTTTATAGCTTGTCAGCTTGTTCGTGTTAACAAGTAGTTGAATGTTTAGTAGTGTTCGGAGACGCAGTCATTTTTAGAAGAGTTGTCATGAACTACAAAGCAAGGGCCGATTTCAGTTACG
The DNA here is from genome assembly GCA_014220935.1 of Platorchestia sp. MABIK. Classification (NCBI taxonomy): domain Eukaryota; kingdom Metazoa; phylum Arthropoda; class Malacostraca; order Amphipoda; family Talitridae; genus Platorchestia; species Platorchestia sp. MABIK. The sequence continues at coordinate 73,901 of JACJUY010000890.1, read as the reverse complement.
ATTAATGCGTAGAATAGTCAATAACTCTATCAAACACGCGCTGACCTTACCTGTTGGTCACCGTGCAAGACTTAATTACGAGGGCACCATTGAGATAACTATCTGATCACCAGAAGGCCTTCATAGATAGTAGGTAATCATAATCTACTTCTCGGTGACTATTCTAAATTTCGCTCAACACATGCCTAAGAAAATAAATGATTGTGCTCCAACAATGGTGTCATTTTTACCTTTATCCGACTCTCTACGATATCTCATATCAGACACATTCAGTATATATGACATTCCTCAGATTCTTTCCATATTACTCAAGAAACTTCAATCGTAAAGACCTGTCTTGCATACTCATGTGTGCTTACCACATGCCAAAGATGTTCTGTTGATACTCCTTATTTATAGTGTATACATGACATTCCTTCCCTCATTTTATCTCCATGTCAACCTGTCCACACCTAAAGCTTCACGTCCAGAACTTCTTTCGACATAGGTGTCATGCACCCAATAATTTAAGAAGTCCGTGAAAGGCTTGTTTCCGTCCGGCTCTGTCACAGTGGATCCGTGCCGTGGATCAAATTCACTGATTACGAGGGTTGGGACGAATCGAACGAGTCAGCTTGCAGGGACGGTCGACAAGCAAGAGCGTGAGTAAACTGTAAAGTGTCCATCAACTAATAATTTATAAGTGTCTATCTAATTTTCCTATTTTTTTCTTTTTTCGAGTGTGTCTGCTTCATTGCCAGCACGGTATGGGGAGACATGAAAAAAAGAGAAGGAAGGGGAATGACACCTCTGGGTCTTCTGATGGAGACTCGGAGGAGGACTCTCCTTCTCTGCCCTCTCTTCGGTCAATATTGAATTTAAGCCTTTCACGGAGTAGAAAAATTCCTTCCCAAAGAATCTCTAAAGGAACACATTTTAAAACGTTTTACATGAATGATATTCTGCTCGCTGATGCGTTATTTTCGAGTTATTCAACTTTGAAGTTACAAGAACGTCGTATATAAAAGTGAAGGAATGGACACGTAAATATGCTGTAATACGGTATTAACGCAACGATGGGTGAGGTTAGGGTAGGTTATGGTAGGTTACTTAAATAAACTAACCTAAAATAACATAAATCAACCTAAAATAGCTTACCTTAACTTACCCAAACCGAGGCTGTTATTTTTCCCGCTAAGAAGTAGGCCTGTCCCGTCATGAAAGTGGGCGTCACCCAACAATGCGGCCACTAAGCAACAGACCATATAATGTTATTTCTATCAGAACGTAATTATTGCTATATCTCAAAAATAACGCATCAGCGAGCAGAATGTCTTTCGTGTCAAACGTTTTTAAATGTGTTCCTTTAATGATTCTTTGGAAAGGAATTTCTAATTTCCATGAAAGGCTTAAATTCAACATTGACCCTCTCTTTCAACTAACCTAACTTCACTTCCGACTTCTGATTTTCAGTTATCAGGAGAAATGCTTATGGCTGTGGACCAAAATCAGTCAAATCCTTCAATTTCAAATCAGGTAGACCTGAATGTGGGAAAAAATTCCCAACTCATCTCAAGTCCAGAAAACCCAAACGTTGAGGGATTTTGCCACCAGGGTAGCCAGAAAATAAACAGCTCAGATCCCAAGGCTCTCACTTCCTCAGCACAAAGAGCTATAAATCAAGTTGGCCTCCAAGACTTGGATATCCAAGGTCATGAAACACAGGCAGAGCAGCCATCTGTTATCATTATAGAACCAGTTGCTGACAATCGCCCAGTTACCAAGTTCTTTGCTAATGATATCTCCCTTAGCAAAGCCTTAGCTAATTCTCCTCTAGGCAAAGCAGGCATCAGCAGAATGTCTAAAAACTTTCAGAAAAACTTACTAGTAGTGACACTGAATGACAGTGCTACTAAAGATCTTCCTATCCTTCTGTCTGTCACTGAAATAGGCACTTGGGTTGTAAAATGTAGATTACCTCTAAATCAAACCAGGTCATTGGGAGTAATTGGCACATTTGGGAAAGATACCACCAATGAAGACTTGACTGAAGCACTGAGCCTAGCAGGCTATGATATCACCACTGCAGAAAGAATCTTTAAAGGTAAGGAAAAATCTAAAACTTCCATGTTTAAAGTTCATTTCAACACCTGTTTTCTTCCATCCTATGTGTACTTGGGCTATCAACGCTACAAAGTTAACACTTTTGTGGGAAGACCCTGGCAATGTTTCAAGTGCCAGAGATTTGGCCACAGTGCTGCAAACTGCAGGGGCTCTCCACGGTGTGTGGCTTGCAGTGGCCCGCACAGCGTGAAGGACTGTCCTACTCAAGGTACGCCCAAATGCTGCAATTGTGGAGGCAGCCATGCGGCTTGTTATGGAGGATGCTCTGTAGTCAAGCAGGCAAAGCAAGTTGAGGAGGTACGAACAGTGAACAAGATCTCATACAGTGACGCTCTCAAACTTATGCTGAATAAAAATGCTCCCTCTGATCATACCCATAGAGTAGCAACTGAGCAACCTATAATGATGCGTTCTGTAGCTGGGGCTGGAGGCGGAGACAAGGTCGAGTCTCCAAACAAGAGCTCAGTTGGTACCCAAACTTGT
>JACJUY010000890.1:15677-60394 GCA_014220935.1 Platorchestia sp. MABIK | reverse complement strand
AGAGGGTGAGAGGGGTCGAAAGACCACTCAAACCCTAATACTAGGATCTTTTTTAAAAAAAAGCGGAAAAGTGGGTGTTGCGGAAAAGTGTCCATCGCCCACAATTTTAAAGTTACAGAACTGGATAAAGGTTTTCTAGATAGCTAATTGTCTTGTCTTGAGATCCGTTGGTAAGGTTTTTCGATAATTTGATTTTTTGAATTATGAGAATTTTTTTCCCAAAAATTGACAATTTTTTCCATTTTGTCAAATTGAACTGGTTATAATTTTCAACATGATTTGAAATTCAAAAAACTGTACCACCGCCTCTCTAGGATATTTCAATCGCTATCGATTGATATGTTTGCCATTCCTGTCCCTTCAAAACTGTGGGAGATGGACCTCTTCAAATATCAAAAAGTTAAGTTTTCAGGGGAGCCATTTTTCTGGAATTTTTTTTTCCGTTCCATTTCTGAACTAATAATTTTTTTTATATAAATTTTACAGCTACTGTATATCTTTCTAAGTTCTATCGATTGGTATTTTAGCCATTCTTATAACTTCAAAACTGTGGGAAAGGATCCAGATCTAAAAACAGAGAATGCAAATTTCAGAACACCAGTCTTTTTATAAAAAAGATATTTTTCTTATATACAAAAAAAATTTCTTTTTCAACTCTTTTGCTTAGTAGCTCTTTTAGAGCCCTTTCGAATGATATATTTGCCATTCTTGTATCTTCAAAACTGCGGGAGGCGATTAGATGTTTACACAGCAGCTAATTAGCTGATCACTCAGAGCAGCCGGACTCAAAACAAACACTCAGTTATATCATCATAATAAACACTGAGAGTTAGAATGTTTTGTTTGAGTACTAAGGCATTTTAAGCAAGGTCATGAATGAACTCTCTTGCTATTCACGTTGAGGAACGCCCAAAACTGATTCGTAATTAGGGAGGAGAGGGGGAAATCACTCATACACTGGCGAGTCTAGGTCTCGTTACTGCGCATCTTCTACTCCGTCTAGGAGACAAACCAATGTACGCACTTGAGAGAAAATTATACCGTTGGATGCACAAGAAAATTCTCTATAAGATGAGCTTATAAAACCGAAAACCTACCACTGTCCAAATTCGACCTGGACCGTCCCCTTAACTCCAGGGCAAAGAATAAAATAAGCAGTTGCAAACATCACACCCTTGCAGCCAACCGTAATCTTAGTCCAACCTGTAGCAGAGAATCCTATCTACAAAGCTTTTTCTCAACTGAAATCAAACTGTCTAAGGCACTGGCAGCATCAATTTTTTAAGGACCGAGGCATTGGCAAGATCTCGAGGAACCTGGGAAGGAGCCTTCTTGTTATCACCATGAATGAACACTATCAGGATCCTTCCGAGCTGTTGAATATTTTGGAAATAGGCCCCTGGACAGTCAAGTGTTGGCTGCCAGCCAGCCAGACTACATCTGTGGGAGTCATAGGAGCATTTGGAGAAGACACTACTAACGAAGAACTGACCGAGGCACTCAAAGATGCACGTTTTGATGAAGTTGTGGCGAGCGGATATACAAAGGCAAGGAAAAAATAGCAATGTTCAAAGTCATTTTTGAAACAAAACATTTACCACCATTTGTTAGAATTGGCTATGAAAAATACAGGGACAACAAATGAATTGGAAAACCATGGCAGTGCTATAAGTGTCAACAATTTGGGCACAATGCTGCATACTGCAGATCTGCTCCTTGCTGTGTAGTCTGCAGTGGCCCCCACAATAATGGTGAGCGTACAACAACAACTAGAGTCTAGAAGAAAGTGTTGCAACTGCAGTGGCAACCACACGGCAAATTATGAAGAATGTCCAAAAAATACAGCAAGCAAAAGAAGTGAAGAAAATATGCCAACTCCAAAAACTATCCTACAGAGATGCAGTAAAGGAAGTTCTTAAGCAAACTGCTGCACCACCAACTCAATCTCAATTTGTGCTGCCTGCCATCACTTTTTTGACAAAATGTCAACCAGATTCTGACTACCTGAAGAACACGGAAGCACCAAAAATTACCAAGACTGTTTGCACCCATCAACCAACTAGTGGATCTCCTGATTAAGATATTTACAACCACTGGAAAAAACGACATTCAAATGGATGCACCTGGGATGGTAGACAAAATTACTGCAGAAGCTTTCCAATTTTAGTCCCCACTGGCTTCATCTAAATATTCTCAACTACCAACAGTACAATGTAAATGTTCTAATATAATTTCCCAGAAAACTGTTCCAAGAAATTTCAAAGATCATGCCCCACCTCGAAATAACACCCTCTCCTGTAATTAAATAAACCAACCCACACCAAAAACTAAGCCTTACATTGAGATACAATTAAAAAATCCAGTAGAAAAATTTCTCCACAACACTAGAAAAATCTCACGGAATCCTACTGGTGCTGGGGATGCCACCAAACAACAAAAATGTTGTTGCCGTTTGTCTCCCGCAGGTGAGATAAACTCGTTATTTGCTTGTTACTAAATGGCAACTAATTTAGGAAAATAAAACTCTTCTAATTGATAAATTGCTATTGGAAAAATAGTGATACAAATGAAAATGTAATGGACAATAATGATTTGTCAATGAAACATGGACACTGAAGAAGGGAATGGAGCAATCAATGGAACTAAATTAATGGAGTAAAAATGGAACTAAAAATGGACCCATAAATGGAGCATGGACAGGTGGGACGGAGACACTGTAGAATATAAACCAAAACCATAAATTAAAAACCTGTCAATAGAAGTGACCAAGAGACCAGTAGAGGGAACGTGAGGAGATTGGGATGCAACATGCACACATCTCAGCTAGCAATATAGTATAATACATGCAAAAAGATATTTACAGAAATAATGAGAGAATATGGTATTTACAAAAAGAAATGCATAACTCAAAGAAACATATTGCACTATTTAACTTAAATAAATGAGAACATAGAATAAAATAAATTCTATAACTCGTCAAAAAGAGCTTAAAATAATAAATCAACTAATAGAAATCAAACAGCAAAAAATAATAATAACTGAATTTCAACAAAATAAATAATAGCATAACAAGCAAGAAACAAAATACAGCAAAATTACTCACGTATCCCTAAGAAAGGTAACTCATTAATTCACCTACCAGTGCAACTGGAGCTTCACTGTTATCTAGAATGTCCTTAGAGTCTTTACTAATATTTTATAGAAGGTAAATTTATTACCAACTGAAAAGAATGATAATGTACAATTAGGCTAATATCAAACAGTAAATAACAATAAAGATTATTCAAGTAAAAGAGGCATGAAGGCTGTGCTATAAAAAGTAGCAACACAACCCCTGGTTACAATGTCAACAAATAAGAATTAATAATATTTTAGGGGAACTGCAGAAGTGTTGGAATTAAGTTGAACAACTTAAAAATTAAACTGTACACTCTTAAGCCACATGTTGTATGTCTCTAAGAGATGTGGCTTTCACCAAATTTTGAACCTCTTTCTGTTGGATACTTGGCTGTTTACAAGCACAGAATGATTATGCATGCTGGTGGAGGCATAGTAATCCTTGTCAGAAATGTCACCTACACTGATCTTAAATTGACGAAATTTCTTCCAAGTTCTGGGTATTAGCATTTAATTGAAAAATAATGCTCTTTTTATACTCTGTGTTTACAATCCAAATTAATTTGTTACTACAAGAGAGATGTTACATTATTTGCATCAATTGAAACTTGCCTGTATTGTGGTTGGGGATTTCAATGTGCACCATCCAGTGTAGGAACCTACAAAGCCAGCCAACACTACTAGTCAAAACATAGCTCAACTGCTGCTAGATGATTTTTCTATAGCATTGATAACTCCTCTTTCCCTGCCCACCTACTGGAACGTTTATCAGAACTTATTTCCTAAGCTTGATTTGGCTCTAGTCTCTGCAAGCCTTCAGCCCACAGTATATGTAACAGAGGAAGATATTGGAAGTGACCACTATCCCATTGTTATCAGCAATGGAGTGGAGCCATCAACAGTAAGGTTCTGAAGGTGGCCAACATGGAAATTTGAAAGTGGGTCATGGGATGACTGGACTGCAGCTCTACAACAGCCTAGGCTCTTGTAGGTGGGAGATCTTGAGCAGGAATTAACAGACCTCACAAACAACATGATTGGAGCCAGCTAAAAAGTCTTCAAACAAATATAAGAATATATCTGTTCTAAGTATAAGTTGTGGTGGAATTCACAATGTGCAGCAGCAGTAAAACCAAAACAACATACAAAAGTTATCCTAATCAATCGACCTTCACAAGAAAATTTAATTGCATACCAACACTCTCAGGCAAGAGTCAGATTCAAGGTAAAAAAGGCGAAGGAGGAATCTTGTATTTCATTTTGCAAAAAGATAACAATTGACACCTCTGTTTTATTGGAAAAAGCTAAAAAATTTGCAGGCCCCATTCTGTAGGAAAGCTCAGCCTATCTTAACAAGAGATTCAATAATAGCTGACCCATCTTCTAAAGCAAAGGCCTTAGCTGGCCACTTTCAAAAAAGAATGTCATCCCCATGTCCATTTCCACATTACACTTTGCTTCCTCTTGCTGTAGCCTTAACTAATGATACTCCCCATGCAATTAACAATCCATTTAATAAATATGAATTGAACAGAGTCCTGACTTCCTTGAAGAGTACAGCTCCTGGCCACGACAACATTCATAATGAACAAATGAAGCACATGCCAGAGACTTGCAAAACATGGCTGCTCCAATTGTAAAACAAAAGCCTGCAATCTGGAGTGCTTCCCAAATCGCGGCAGCCTGCCATCATCATTCCGCTTCCCAAACCAAATAAGCCATTAACCTCAGTGGATTCAAATTGTCCCGTCACCTTGCTGTCATGCCTACAAAAACTGATGGAACCTCTGATAGTCAACCGTTTCACATTCTTCCTTGAACATAAGAGCGTCTTCAGAAAAACGCAGAGAGTCTACCGACAAAGATTGTCAGCCGTTGATCAAGATACACAGCTGGAAGCTGCAAGTCAAACTGGGCTGAAAAATCAATCTATTATGCTGTGTCTCTTTGTTGACTTCACAAGTGCATTTGATACCGTGTGGCCAGTGGGAGTCCTCTATAAGTTGAGTCAATGTGGTGGTTGAGGCTCAATGTTGCAATGGCTGCAAGTTTATCTTAGGGAGAGACCTTTCCAAGTATTCATTGAGGGTACCAGCTCTTCAGTAAGGATAGCAAAGAGTAGTGTACCACAGGGAGCAGTGCTTTCACCTTTATCATTCAACATCAGGATGCATGATATACCAGTGGAGGCAGGGATCTGCTCCTGTAAGTATGCTGATGATCTCACTTTCTACACCCAACATTCCAATCTTCATGTTTCAATGGATACCCTACAGCAGCAGCTTATGCAATTCATATTTGGTCCAAACAATGGGGTCTAAAAATAAATTTGAACAAAACAAAATGCTTTTCACCAAAAAAAAAATTAACCCACTCTCTATCACTATAGAAGGACAGCAATTGGAATTTGTCCAACAACTCGGGTATGTAGGAGTCATGCTGGACTCTTCTCCCCTTCGCTGGCATCATCAAATTGAGTATCTCAAGCAAGCTTGCATGCCTGCTGCAACCTGTTTCATAGGCATTGGGGTGCTGAGCAAGAATTACTATTTTACCTTTATAGAAATCTCATTTGCAGCCAACTAGACTAAGCTGCCCCTCTGTATGGTGCTGCTGCTCCTTAAAATCTCATTCAACTAAACACCATTCAAAATCATTGTCTAGGGCCTTGCTACTGGATGTCACAAAACTTCTGTGTGCTTCACTGGAGGTTGTATCCAAAATTTTCCCTTTGGCAATATACAGAGATCAACTCATATGTTTGTATAAAAGCAAACTGTAGCAACTCAACTTACTTCAAGCTCCATTTCCTCCACAACAAGTTTCTTCTATACTTTTACCATCCATGATATCACGTGCAGGAGTTTTTTTTCCAGCGTTAACCTGCAGATTCCACTCTCAATGCAGCACCTCTGGTTTCACCGCTTCCTCCCTGGTTCAAAGTAGAAGCCCACGTCTTTACTGATTTTCTGCCTACCTCAGTATCTTCCCTGACTAATCAAAGTGTTATTCAAAGGGTATCATGAATTAATGGACACAACCTTCTCTGGAGACACCCCTGTTTTTACTGATTGATTTTGCATTGCTGAACCCACCTGTTCCCCATCTGCTGCAGTGGTTGTACCTTCAAGGGAAGTCACCATGAACTGGAAGCTCCATCCACAGATACAAGTCATTGAGTGTGAGCTTATGGCTATAAACAAAGCTCTTTGATGGACACTGTTGAACAATCTAGAGGATAAGTATGTTATTTTTTGTGACTCCTTGAGCTCCTTGCATCTCATCCTGAAATAAAAGGAAAAAACTATCTCCCCTTAGTGTGTGACATACAAGCCAAGTTGTACACCACTACTTCTTCCCACAGCACTTACCTGCAGTTCATTCCAGGCCATAAAGGTGTTCCTGGTAATGAGGCAGCCAAAGATGCCCTTCTGCTTTGGTTCCGCACACTGATGCCGACTTCATATTAAGAAATGAGTCTCATATGTGAAGCCTTTGAATTAAAGTAGAACACTGAATGGATGAGAAAGGTTCTACTGACGGGGAAATGACGTCATTTACTGAAAATCAAAGATATTACATGAGGTAGCGCGTGGGCTGCACACAAGATCCACTGCGTAGAGATGGCACTTGCTCATTTGCGTGTTGGGCACACGGGGCTTTGGTCACACCTACACCGCTTCAATATTGTTGATCCAAATTACTCCTGTGGTGCTGAGGAAAATATTGACCACCATTTTTTCTACTGCTGGTGCTTCTCTGCAGAATACCTCCATGAAAAATTCCTTGATCCTACTAAATGTTCTGTTCTGCTTAAAAAATTTGCTTGGAGGTGGCCCCTTTATAGAACTCACTCAGAAGCAAATTGTTAATATAGTTGTAAACTATCTATCACCCATAAGAAAAGTTTAAACCATCTGAAATCTTGTGGAAATTATGACATTGCAGGGAAGTGAATGAATTCCTTGAGTGGCACTTCACAGAAAAACTTCCTGTAACGTTTTTCAGCTTCTGTGCTGAACTTCAGACCATTAATCTACAACTCTGAAGATGTGGGGCTGCATGAAATTGTCTCTGAAGCTCCAATAAACTGGAAACAACAACACTGATTTTGAGTGCATTGTGGTTTGGATGTCAAGTGCATTCTACTAACTGAGACTATAAATCATTACTCCTTCTTTGTAAATGCGTTGGACTGATTTTAATTTTTAGAGAAATGCAGAGCCAATTGTGATTACTAAGTCCTCTGATGTATGGAGAGACAAACATAGTGTGAATTGAATTGAAAATAAACGGCTGTTTTGTAGGCACTCTGGGCCTTGAAGCATATCAGTTGCTGCTCAGTGACATAACCCTCAAAATTTTCTATTAAAGCATCTCATATTGTTATGTAGCTGTAATCATAATTCTTGGAGCAACGAGTGCTTCCATACTGCAGTAAGTTAGTTGCCAGAGCAAATGGCTTCTCTGAGCAACATTTAAAACGAAGGTAAATTTTCAGAATTATACACTAATCGATTTTTAAGTTTTTGTTGCTTGTATTATGGTGATGACACCAAAATAAACAACTTCTCTTCCATGCACTTTCCGTCACAAATGAATATTTAACGAGTTATAGCGGTAATGTCATGTAACTTTACTAATCTAACCCAACCTACCCCAATCTAACCCAACCTACCCCAATCTAACCTAACCTAACTCAGCCTAATGTAACATAACATAACCTAACCAAACCTAACGAAACATAACCTAACGTAACTTAACATTACTTAACTTCACGTAACGCAACCTAATATGTAACCTAACTTAACGGTATACACATTTTGCGAAAGAGGAGACGGGGGCAATAACGTCACGGCATCACGAGCCCAGAACAAATAGCAATACTGATAAAGAGAGATACATCACCAGGCAACAAGATGTGACAATATCCAGTCAGCTGTTCGACAACTTGGATGACAATAATGTCATGATGTTAGCCATTTGAAAGAGGAAACTGTCAAGCAAGACGGAAATTACCTTACTGCCATAACTTGTTAAAAACTCATTTGCGAGAAAAATTGTATAGAAGAAAAGTTGTTTATTTTGATGTCATTAACATTATACAAGCATCGAAATTTCCAGAATTAATCAGTGTGTTCTGAAAAAATATCAAAATGAAAAGCATAAGCAGGAGACGGAATATAAAAATCACCTGACCTTACTAGGTTGTATTTAACTTGCCCTTCCTCTTTGTTAGTATTGAAAAATTACTGCAATTCATTACAGAATATAGTTATTATGAATTATTCTGTGAAGTTAATTTTATGTCCTTAGATTGATGGGTAGCTATGTTTATGACTAAAATATATTATTGCATATTGGTTTTAATGAGTAAAGCTTATTAACTTAATACATTTAATATGCATTTTTCAATTCATAATTTAGGATATATTCAAAGTTGTAAGGGAGATGTCCACCCAGGGTCTGGAAAATTCCTGTTTTTTATGCCTGATTTGGTAGAGATATGCTTACTTCAAAAGCTGTCAAATTTGCAAAATGATCTGAGCATCATAAATGGGTTGGGAAGGGGGAGGGGTTCAATCAGCAGCCAGCACCAAACAAGCAAGTGCATGTGCCACGCTCCTGAAAATTTTTTTTTGTGGTTTTTGTTGCTCTATTTAATACAGAAGTCCTTAATTTACAAGCTAGCAAAGGTTCTGAACGTTATGCTTTTTGAGAGGAAGAAACGAGGGGGGAAAAAGGGTGGATTTGAAAACAGATGCCAATGCTGGACAGTCACCGCATTAGATATGAACCAGAAATATCTGGATTTTGTTTTGTTGGTCTATTAGACACAGAACTCCTTAGTTTACAATCTAGCAAAGCTATACAATGTTCTTTGCCCATGAGAGGGGGAAACGAAGAGTAGGAGCACGTCTAGGAAGACTCCCGCAGCGTGCGCTCCTGGAGTGGTGATGCGTGGCTGTGATACCCCTTGTGGGACTGGTTCCTTCAAACCCCAAAAAACTTACAAGAAAATATATTCATATGTTTAGATAGCTTTCAGAACATCAACCACGTCAATTTTTCTAAGAAATATGACTTGCAAATGAAAAGAAATGAAAAATGGTGGACAAACGAGCTTCCTGAACAGTTGAAGATAAAAATTTATAAGGTATCTCCAAAAGTAATAGTAGAGCAATGATTGAAGTCTCATTGAATGCACAAAGAGTGGCTGCATAGCTGGACGGAGAATCAGTTTTAAATTCATAGAACTTTTTTAGTTACATTGAAAAATTTACGGAAAAATGCGTGACTTTTAAAAAAAAATTATAATTTCATAAAAACTAAATTATTATGAACTTCAAATCCATTCTCCGTCTAACTATGCAGCAGCTCTTAGTGCATTCAATGAGACCTAAATCATTGCTCTACAATAACTTTCAGAGCAGGTAGCATTTGAAAATACCCTATTTTTTCACCCCTTTTCCCCCATTATCTCCAAAATTATTTCGAAAATGGGAAAAAATCTGTGTAAACAGAATGTGTATTCATTTTAAAAGTACATATATATTCCAAATTTCATAGATCTAGATCCCATACAATAAACGTGACTGCCATTTTCTTAATTCTGGGTAGATGTCCCCCTTAAATAAGTGTTCTTTGGCAATTTTTATAGAAAATAGAGTTGATATTGATTTACAAGAAATTGAAACAGAAATTAAAAATTTAGTTTCCAAGAATTGGTAGAAGAACACATTTAAAGACGTTTCACGAGAAATGCATTTTGCTTGCTAATACGCAAGTTTTGAGATATAACAATAATTAAGTTCAGGTAGGAATAACATTAGATAGTTGGTTGCATAGTCATCGCATTGTTGAAACATGCTCAATTTTTTAATGATCATAAACAGTATCAGTGTAGCTAAGTTAAGGTAAGCTATTTTAGGTTTATTTAGGTTATTTATTTAACTAACCAAATGTTACCTAACCTAACATCACCCATCATGACGTCAATACTATATTAGAGCATCTTTATGTGTCTGTTTCTTCATTTTTATAGACGACGTTCCTATACCTTTGAAGTTGAGTAACGCGAAAATTATGCATCAGTGTGCAAAATGTCATTCATGTAAAACGTTTTTGAATGTGCTTCTTTTAGTGATCCGTGAGAACCAAATTTCTAATTTCCGTGAACGCTTTAAAATCAATATCGTCTGAAAATAATAGGTAAATAATTTAGCTCAAGCTAAAAGTAGGTTAGGTTGAATCCATGCAATCAAACCTAAATTTATTGGAAATGATTAATTGTAGTTTTTATATCTGTTAATTGGGTTGAAAAATAAGCCACTATTTTGTATAGTTGTCATGATTCGGATCAATTGCTGAATTTAGTTTTCATTTGAGCATGCAATTTCTAAGCAATACAGACCATACTTCTCTTCTTGGTAAGATAAAAGTATTCTATCTCTGGGAATTGGTTGTTCAAGAAGAAGTTAAGTCCTGAGCTCAAAGTAGATAAGCCTAATTTTTGTTAAATTAGAATTGGCATTTATCTTGTTACAGTCATTTATTTTCTTTTGTCACAGCTGTTCTTTTCTTTAGTACTAGCTGCTATAATTTTCATCTTATTCCATGGACTTTTTTTTCATGCCAAATCTAATACAGCAATTGAGAATGTAGTGTGTAGATTTCCTAAATGGGGCTTTTCTCATTCCTTTTTACCTTTATTGTAGTTAAAAAGGCTTAAACTAACTTTTCTGATCTAACTTTCTTTCAAACGTTTTTTGCAAACCATGGTTAAAAAATACATTAGTAGCCAAAAATTACTACTGTAAATGTTGCATATCTGGTAATTACACATAATGTAGGTTTGGATTCTCAACTGAAGGTAACAAACTAGCTGAGAAAAGGATAACTAGAAACTCATTATGTTGATATGCCTTTATGTAAAGCAATTTTGAATAAAAAATCTGTGTTAAATATGTTAAAACTACAAATTTATTGTATAGGGGACCTCCGTGTTATGGTGTCTAGCTTAAGTTTTTTCACGTTACGAAGTGGATAACAAAGTTTTTTTGTCCCCTTGTTATGGCATTTATCCTGCTTTACGGCATCAATAACAATTTCTATCGCACAGCCAAAAAATTCCACAATTCAAACTTGACGTTCGGGATGCGAGCGTATGACTGCAAGCCTCACACCACGCTCATATGTTACTAATGTGTCACTGCATACGTCACTAAGATGCTGGTCTGCTATTGGTCGGTGTCACAGCATCACCAAGATGCCGATATGCTATTGACCTGCCATACGACAATTTTGCCTTTCAATCCTAACTTAATGTCATATGTTGGATGTCCACTGTATATTTCTTCTGTTCTGTGCTTTTAATATTTTCTTTATTATTTTCCAGATGCCAGTGTTAGTTGGTATTCATACACGTAGTGTCTACCATTTACTGTTGCCATGAGCAGAGCAGTTTCAAAACACTATGCAGCCCTTTATCAGTTCAATTACTTTCCTAGGCATTTTGAAAAATTGAATGAAAAAGGTTTCATCTCAGTGCAACCAATATTATTGAGATACTCCTCGTTTTTATGTCAAAGATGGACAAAAAGGTTAACAGACAATCGAGTTTTGTCCAAAGAGTTTTCCACTATATTTTGTAATGGGTCAACACAAGAAAAATTCAAATATCTGTATCCATCCTTGAATTCTAGCCATTCATCTACTGGTCATTCTAATAAACTTTTAGGATGTCCGGGACATTGCTTGTTAAAACAGTCAGCTAATAGCAATAAGAATTCAAGTGAATTTTCTTATTTAGCTAGATTTTATCACAGTAGCCAATCATCCCAAGAAAGGCACACAAGTCCAAATGTAAGACTGCATAATAGTGCTGATATAACAAAGAATGAAAACCATCCAATTGCAAGCCATAATGAAAATTTGAATGAAACAAGAAGTTTAAGTTCTTCATCAGCCAACAAAGGAGAAAACAGCAATACTGATTTTGGAGTTCAACTGACACTGGCTCAGAAATTTGTGGAGAGCTGCCCTTCTATTGTTCAGCCATATCTGCAGTTGATGAGAATTGACAGACCTATTGGTAAGCCTTGCAATACATCTGAAAAGAGTTAGCTATGGTTTTTGTTGTTTTATTCATACTTTTATTATTTGTCTACTTTTAAAACCCTACAATTTTTCTAAATTTTTGTGGAATCTTGCATGTTAGAATATCTATTTATTTTGCAAATTAAGCTGGATTAGATCTTGAGTCACAAAGCTGCCATGAACTAAACTGCATCTGAGGTTCCAAAATTTATGCCTTCTGAGCAGCATCAAAGATGTTGAGTTTAGCACCAAATGACACAATAAGACTGTGAAAATAGGAAATTGTGGAAGGAGTTGATGGATTCTCTCTGAATTTGAAGAAATTTAATGAACAGCTATTTTCATTACAAAGAAAGTTAACATATTCTCCAAAAAGAATGGGACAGTGCAAAAGCTGAGGTTGAAGTATGAACAGTCCCTACAAATGACTGGAAGTGAAATTAATGTTGTTTGGCAAATATTTGCAAGTGTAAACACTCTTCAATTATCAAGTATTATATACCCACATGTGGGACAAGGTTTTAGAAATAATGGCATCATTCCCAAATGATAGGTGGAGAGCAAATTCAGTTGAAAATCTGTGTTAAACAAACTTAGTATTTTACTGAATCTTAGAAAAAATAGGACAAGAATTCAAGAATCCTAATTTTTGCAGGGACATGGCTGTTGTTCTGGCCGTGTGGGTGGGGCCTGGCCCTGGCTGCGGGAGCGGGAAATTTTCCGGACCCGTGGCTGCTGGCCATGTTTGGGTGTGGGGCGCTGGTCATGAGAGGAGCTGGCTGCACAATCAATGACCTCTGGGACAAGGACATAGATTCTAAGGTAATTTTGTATCCTTATGACATTCCTCATCCTTGAAAAATTTCTGGCTAATATTTCTCACCTATGTTCCTGTTTCTCACTTATGTGATAATTGTCAGCCCATTGTTTATTTGCCTGGTAATTTATTATACACTAGTGTGCACGGCCTGCCAAAAATGACTGGATTCAATACCTTTCTTGAACAAACTTTCCAGACGTGAATGACTAACAAATATATCCATCCTAACAGTACGTGTGATGAAAAACATTATTGTACTTGCGCACTGGTGAAACTCGTATCACAGATACGGTCATTATGGCTATCTTTATGAGCGTGACAGAGAAATGGAAGAAGCGTACTACAAACAAATAAACCAAGGGTATTGTTAGGTAGTAGCAGAACCCATGGAAATTCTTTGGACAATGTCATTGTTAAGCTAGGTGGACCCGTGAAAAAATTCTGTCAATATTACCAAACCAATGCTAACCTATTCTATCCTAATCTGACCAAACCTCTCCTAAACGAACCTATCCTGATAAAATGCCAAACATCTCAACGGATGGAAGGCCATCCTTCAATGTTATACTGAGGAATTCGGTATCCATGATACCGCGCACTCAGGCATCTTATGTTTCTTAAGAAGCGGACAACAAACCGATATATAAATAAATATATAAATAAACACACGACGGGTATTATTAGGTTAGATATTTCATTCTACCTCATGAATTTTATTCCTTCATTTTAGTGACTTGTGTAATGTTTGAAGTACAACAATTAATGTGCCAATAGAAATCAAAGAGTCCTGATCTGTTAACTGCTGAAGATTTAGGTCTGAGCTGAGAGATGGGTAGGCCTTCTTTTTGTTGAAATAAAATGGTTTTGTTATATTAAGAACCATCTTTTTTTGGTTCACTGCTGTCCTGTTTTTCAGCACCTAATACTTTCATCGTTGACTTCGATCTTGTTTCATAATCTTTTTTCTCAACTTACTGTTTCTATGCCCTTTCTGCATAGATTCCGCGTTCCCTTAACTCCACACTAAATGGTGCATTCCTCCTTTGTCTCTTTTTATTGCCTTTGTTGCGGATAGGGAGGCTTAAACTAACCAATAATCTAATCAAATCTGTACAAATGAAGTGTTTATTTCTAAATTAAATGTACATAAATAGTAATATCCATTAGTAACCTGACCAACCCCTCAGGGGGATACAACTATTATATCTATGGGAATTAGCACTCCCAGGGGGACTATGTGAGGGCCCGAGCTAAACGTTAGGTAGGCTTCCTTTTTGTTGAAATAAAACAGGTTTTGTTTTTTACGGAGCATCTTTTCTCGGTTCACTGCTGTCCTGTTTTTCAGCACCTACTAATTTCTTCTTCAACTTTTTCTTGTTCCATGAACTTCTTTCTCATCTTACTTTTTTTATGCCCTTTCTGCATAGATTCGACGTTCCTTTAACTCCATTCTAAATGGTGCTTTCTTCCTTCCTCTCTTAGGATCTCATTTGTTGAGGATAGGGAGGCTTGACCTAACTAATAATCTAATAATCTAATCTAGTAACCTGACTAAACCTAACCTCACGCCATAGTACTAGTTAGAGGTAGATCTCATGCAATAGAGTGGAAGACCTCACGCTGTCCAATTTATTGACATCTATAATTGTTGGTTGTGTATTATTTCAAAGTTCTAATTATTGAAAGAACTGGGCCTTTAATAACCATCTTTCTTTTGGCACATGTATACAGAACTTGTATCTGCCTGACTTCCATTTGAGATACATCATGGTTGTTCATGATGGTTGGATTAAGCATATCTTTATAATATGCCCTTATACTCCATGTTAAATGCCTTGATGGCAGAGTACTTTTCACTTGGCAAGTATACCAGGCACTTAATGTCATTAAAATGTACAGTGTTAGTCCATACCATACTGATATTTTAGAATACCTCATACTATATTATGTGCTTGGGCACACTAACTATACAATGGCTGAGTTGACTTTAGCAATACAACAGTTTTGCTGCAGTGGAGCTTGAGACCTAGTATATTAGGTAGAAAGCTGTTATCCTTTATGAAGCATCAATGAGGGGTATGAGTGTAGGTAATTGTAATGTTCTACTGTGTATGTGTTGAACTGCCTTGCTGTTCTTGAAGCTGGTTGCCTCTCAGAGCCGACCCTGTTGCATGATCTTGCATCTGTCCTAAATAAGGCTGTTCAAGTGTTTTACATTCTTGAATATCATGTCAAACATACTACAGTGTTTTGATTTCAAGGATCTCTAACAGGTTTAATGCTAGATATTTTCAGCAAATTTTGTTTGTTTATTGTTTCTGGCTTTCTACATTTTTCTTCTGAGTACTGACTCTATTCCAATTACAACTGCCTTTATGTTCACAAATGTATTCTCCTCCATTCTGAGGCAAATTTAATTTTTTTTTGAGAAGCATAGAGACAATTTTTAACACTTTGACCATGATGGGTAAACTAAAGTTCAATATTGAACTCAAATTTAAAATCAATTGTAACCAGCAATTTCTTTGAAAATAGGAATCATTAACTGGATCATGCTCTCATTTAGCTTCAATTAAGTATTTATTAAAATTGAGTTTGGGACTACTGGTTGGTCAGCAGCATTATGAAAATCCCTCCGTGGCCACTAGTGGCGCACGTTGCGGTCAGAGTGTTAAATTTGTCTTGCATGGCAGGTGATCCGTACCAAAGATCGGCCGCTGGCGAGCGGAGCCGTGCAGCCGCTGGACGCTGTGGTGTTCCTTGGTGCTCAGCTGGGCACTGGACTCCTGGTGCTGCTGCAGCTCAACTGGCACTCCATCCTGCTGGGTGCTGCTTCTCTTGGTATGTGTTGTCCGAACTTGCGTTTGTGTAATATTAGTTATCTATTGTAATTGATACACATCATTGTTGTTCATGATGCTTTTACAATTTTTCTCTGTAAAACTCATTACTCCATTTGATAAATTCCTGTTAACGTGTTGATTGTAGTGTAAGTTGCTCAATTTTTTACCTTTCTTTGGGAATTCATCAATATAACTCTTTCATTTATTAATTTATGTTTTGAGACAGTATAATTTTTTTAAATTTAATATTGTTTGCAGTTTTACCACTTGTGTAATTTTTTATTACTTATTTACATTTATATTAGGGTTGTAGCATAATTTTGTAATTTGGTATCATTTTTTGTAGCTGCAATAGAAGCCTCATTGCTTATGTCTCACATGTCAAAAAACTGTTAAATATTTAGTTTATCTTATATGTATTTATCTTGTAATGATGTACATAGTTAGATGAACGGATTTTTCAAGCCTTTAAAGCTTTACTTACAAACTGCAGATCTAAAAACCATTAAGCTTTTGCAATGAGTGGCTTTCAGGTCATCCTTAATATAATTATCATGTAAAGATAGTAACTGTGTTAGCGTATTAGAAATTTATCTCCCATGAAGTAAAAGGTATATATTTATAATTGTTAATATTTTATTATTTTATTTTGTATGATATTTGTTTTTATCATTCAGTTCTTGAATTATTTTGCATGATTTCCGTTCACAACAATTATTTCGCATTTTGAGTTAAGAAATGAATTTTGTTTTATGCTGATATTCAACGTTTGAATTATTTTTGTAGATTATGTAAACGTTTTCATTTGCAAATGTATTCTTTGTTTACTTGTGTAATTTATCAATTACTAGTGCGTGTACCTTGTGCCCCATCTGGGATGAGATTAATCTTTTTATGATTTTTATTTTCCCAAGCTAGAACTTTCAGTATGTATCATAATGATTTGTTTGTAGAGTGTAAGACATCCTTTTTTTTGCACAATCAACCCCTATTTACCTAAGATTTGCTTAATTTATTCTTGCAGTAACCTCAAACAACTGGAAATCATTTATATTCACAATTTTGAAGGTATTTCTAGCAGCATTCCACATTCACTTGCCCTTTTTCCTAAGTGTCACGGGCTGCCTGATTTTAAATATCAGGAGAGGTTGACTTTCATACTAGATTTCTCCGAATTTTCGGTACACTCGAATTCGATTGCATTGCTAAAATTATTTCTGGTTGCACATCTAATCATTTTCCAAGAAAATGTCGATTATCACTACAGCAGTTTATTGCTTGGTAACTCTTGAGTTTTGCGAATTTAGTTAAATAGTTAACTTATAATTCAAAGGTTTTCATTTTCTTGACTGATGGTCATCATTTGAGTTAATATAGCATGTGGGTTGATCACCTGCGGGAAACAAAAGTAACGTTTTAGCCAGAGATACTTTCAAGGTGTTCATAAGCTAACTTCTGTAAGTGGGTTGATGCCTAAGGCAATTCTAGCTTATGAATCACAATTTACCACACTTGAGTTAGCTGAATTCAGGTGCAAGGATACTAAACTAATGTGAAGTTTGACCATACAGTGGAACTCTTGGGAACAGCTTTACATTTTGTAAACATCAATCTAAAGCTAAACATTGGACTTATGGATGGTCAGGTCTGGTGTGCACCTACCCACTGGTAAAGCGCGTGTCGTACTGGCCGCAGCTGGTGCTCGGCCTCACCTTCAACTGGGGCGTGCTGCTGGGGTGGTGTGCGGTGCACGGCAGCCTGCCTGCTCTGCCGCTCCTGCCTCTCTATGCCGCCGGCGTCTTCTGGACTCTCATCTATGATACCATTTATGCGCACCAGGTAACTGACCGTCATCTATGATACAATTTATGTGCACCAGGTAACTGACCCTCATCTATGATACCATTTATGTGCACCAGGTAATTGACCCTCATCTATGATACCATTTATGTGCACCAGGTAACTGACCCTAATCTATGATACCATTTATGCGCACCAGGTAGCTGCTTCAATTGCCTTCTCCAGGTGTCACAATCGATGTGCAATTGTGCATACATTTCAATATGAAAAATCTTCACTTTTTCCTAGATGGGAAAATGTTATGAATGAAAAGTTAGTAAGAAGCAAAGAGTTCAGAATTGGGAAAGAGTTACACTTCAGATCTGAGGTTTCAGACCATCTGAAAAACTGAAAAAGTACGATTTTGCATAGCATTATCTAACTAAAGTTTACTCATTAGTATAAACAAAAGATGAAGAAGACGGGTTCTTTCAGGCAATTGTCAACTGTTTCACTGCACTTAACTGCAGCTGCTATTGCTTCCTGTGACAAAGCTGGCTTTTGCAGCTCAAGAATCTGACAACGTTCAAAAGAGGATAGGATGTTGGCCTTGGGCATTATAACAGTTTTGCATCATGCACGTGAGCACGTCAACCTCTTGAGTGCAATTTCAAATCCATGCATTTCACTGCATTTAGGCTCAAAATGACCTTGTCTTAATTTTTCAATCAGCTGGCAAGCAACTAGGTAAATCAAAATGGGATTTTATAATTAAATTGATTATATGGAAAGGGTTATCTTCTTCACCTTTACCAATAAGCAAACTTCAGCTGGAAAACTTTTGAAATCTTTGGAGAATAGTATTTTTTCAGTTTTCCAATTATTTAATCTTGAATTTATGATCAGGAATATGTAAGAGTTTGATGACGTTCAGAGCCAATTTTTTTTATGAAAAACGGTAAATTAGAGTGTTTAATACAATTTTGCTGCGGTCAAATGTTTTGTGAACATTCAGACAACTTTTTGCCCTACGTACCTCAACAACTGATAGGCCCTTGTTTCTCTAATGTTACTACTCATACTACTGTAAGTCGACTTTGTAGCATACTGACAGAACAGAATGTCTCAACTCTCCAAGGGTTAGAATTTATTTGGTAGACCGGCCATCTACCTGTTCAGTGTTAGCTCACTGGCATAATAAGGCAGGGAAACCGCACCCGCCGACGACTGATTGATTTTTATTTTCTACTGACAATACATCAGATTTACAATGCAAATTTCCATGTTTATCATGTAGCTACTGCTTTATCCTATGCAGTCTGCTGATTTGCTTGATCAAAAATTCTCCAAGGTTTGCGTTCAAGTGTAAATACAAGTGAGTATTTGTTTGAAAACGGCCTTGTTTCAGATATATGTTTCAGATGAGTGTAGTTCAAACATTTTTGCTTGCATTCGAGCCCATGAAATGGTGGATCAAGCAGAGCATTACTGACATCTAATGCTTTTTACTTTGAAAAAGGAAGGAAAGCAACAGAAAACACCCATACACATGGCATATAATTGTGTAACTGTTGTTTTCTTTCCTTTTTTGAAATAAAAAAAGCATTGTATATCGGTAGTGCTCTGCTTGGTCCACCATTTCATGGGCTCGAATGCAAGCAAAAATGAAAGAACTTCTCTACTTGGAGGCTTATTGCACACTGACGAAAACATGCTCGTTATACCGAATACAGGATTTGCAGAACAAGAACATGAAATCATCTTTAGAAAGTCGAGAAGATGACATTCAAAAAAACGAACTTTTAGGCTAACTCAATACTCCAGAATGCCATCGACCACTTGTTCCCTCTCTGAAAATATTGGAGAAGTGATTACTCTATTAGCTTTTCAAGTCAAAATATATTCCTAAACTACAAATTAATTTTTACGTTAATTTAATTTGATCTTCATGTTTAGGACAAGCTGGATGACCTTTCGATTGGTATCAAGTCTACGGCGCTGATGTTTGGGGACAGCACTAAAGCGTGGCTGGGCGTGTTCGGGGTGGGTATGGTGGGCAGCCTGCTGCTGGCCGGCCATGTGGGCGGGCTCGCGTGGCCTCACTATGTCGCCGCCACTGCGACTGCTGCCAACATCGTCTACCAGGTAACTTGCGGCGCTAGCAATACCAGTAACCAGTGCTCTACTTCTATGTGCTACTCGTATCTGAGTAACCATATTGACCTGCGTCTGGAAAAATCTTCAAATTTAGGCTTCTCTCAAGTATAAATTTGGGTAAAGACCATTCAGCGTTTGGCAGCGCTGTTGGGTTGTCAGACGCTGAATGGTGTTAGTGATTAAATTGTTCTTGAAAAAACTCCCAACTCTAAGATTTTGACCAGGAAAAGGCCAACCATGTATCTTTGATTTCTTGTACCGTCAGTTAGTTATCAGAATTTGTTGCTGCTCTAGTGAGGGTATTATTGCCTTTTTTTCAATGTGCCCATTTAGTTTGCCAGAAGCGTGAGCTACTGTGATACTCCTCATCGATGATACAAATGGTGCTGAAGAGTTAGGATTATTAGAGTGTGTGTGTGTGGAGCGGTTGAGTGAGTTTAT
Source organism: Platorchestia sp. MABIK (assembly GCA_014220935.1). NCBI lineage: Eukaryota > Metazoa > Arthropoda > Malacostraca > Amphipoda > Talitridae > Platorchestia > Platorchestia sp. MABIK. The sequence goes on along the minus strand of JACJUY010000890.1, from coordinate 40,138 downwards.
GAGCTCTTCCTAGTTGTTTGCCTGTTTCAGGGCAAACAAAAAAAAAGGCTAAAATAAAGTTTGAGTTCATGATTCACTTAGACAACTGTATTTGATGTAGGTGTGTCAACTAGTGGGCTCAATTGGTGATATAATCTTTGTTCGATTTGATTAACGTTTTCTATTACCCTGTGGAGTATTTTGTTCTCGTCTGTGATTGTTGTTCCTTGTCTAAGAAAGAGCGAGAAGTTTGGTATCTACAGCATTTACTGTGTGGAATTGGTCTTATTGCTGAGTATTATAAACTACTTCAATTTTTTATGAATTTTTTCAAAGCATACTGACATGATGTTCTATTTCTCGTTTTTTGTCATATAATTACATTTAAAGTATTTAAAATAATTTAAATGTTTCATAGAAAAATGGTATATGAATCTGCGTGTTTTATTACATCTGTAAGTAGTATAGCTATTTCATTAATTGATTAGTCTGTGTAATTTAAAGCTTACTTCTTTGAGGATGTTTTTTTGATCAAAAATGAACATGCGCTGGGTTAATTTTCAAGTTAAAGACCAGTATGGATATTTACAAAATTCGCAGTTACACTGTAACTACTCAATTCAGCCACTATTCCGTGTCTGAATTTGATCGAGAATGTCTACGTCAGCATGAAACACGTTAGATGTGTGGTTTTTATTTCTTATTCCTTTATTGACCAACGTTAGGAAATCACTCACATCGTTCTTCTATTCGAAAAGTTTCGAAGAAGACTTCACATTTACTGGGCTTCATGTATTATAATTTGAGAGAAATTACCATAATATTACATTTAAGAGCCAAGAAATTTGGTCGTTATAGAGCTAATACCTTTAACGTATTCTTTGAACGTACACAAAGCTTCGACACCTGGACATCCACAACCGAGCGCAGTGCGGGCGCCAGTTCCGTCACAACCGTCACGTCGGCCTCCTCGTCTTCCTCGGGCTGGTGGGCGGGTCCTTGCTGGCCCAGACTCCCGAGCCCAGTGAATTGACACTTTGGGTCAAACCCAGCCACTCTGGAAACCAGGTGCTCTTGCAAGAATGAAAATAGGCATTTCCAGTGTTGTCTGTGGCGCCCTAAATTTTCAAGTATTCTGGAAATAGTTTCTTGTATAGTTTCATTTGTAAATTTAACATTTGGGATTCAGTAGAAGGATGGAGTAAGATAAAAAACGCAAGTCCAACTGCGGAAAAATGTCGATAAAATTTTTTCTTGTATGCAAGTGGTTGAGGGAATTCGTCCACATCCAACTTACTGAAAAAAGCTCTTGGCTACACGTCGGGCACTCTTGTACAGCTGCTCGCAGTAATATTTGTATATTTTTGAGCTGCGAAAACTATTTTTGCCCGGTCGGTGTATGCATCCTTATAATGTCCGAGCTCTGCAGTGGAATGCTTCGTATCCTCTTCTGTTATTCCCTGTAACATCAGGTATGCTATTAATTCTGCGCCTTGAGCTATCATGAGGGTCGAGCTTCCATACAATGGACTGACACAGTGCTTCGATAAGTTGTACATTTCATTGAAGAACAACTTGCAAAATAATTATACTTAATCCGCTGTAAAGATGAGCCAGTATTTGAATCAGCTTGTTACTATCTCGTCCGCTGGGTTGGGTAAATTCGTTTTATTACCAATGAGGTTGATGTAAGTCGCTGTAAAATAAGCTTGTATAGACATTTCCTTGTTCAATGTTGTGCCATTTATTCTTCATTGCTCAGTATACCCACGAGTGCCATGGCTCATTTTTTTGTCACTCTTGTATTTCGATGTACCTGTATAGTATAAAGGTTTTTCTTGACAGTTGCACCTGTGAATTGCGAATGAGTGAACAATTCATGAGAAAAGCAATTGATAACTGTTAATTAAATTGCCGCGCTTCACGTTTAGCCCGCCGTTATTTCATTAGTGAATTATCTAGAATTTGTCTATTTGCTAGAACGTGCTCATTTCCTTTTTTTTCACGGCGTGCTACCGACGTGATCTCAGTTTAAATACCAATAACTTGATGCAAATTTTTTCGCATTCTCGTTTTACTATTATGTATTCTAAGCTGACAAACCCCCAACCCATAAATATGTGGTGGCCCATGGAATAGCGAGGTGTCATAAAATCGCGTTAGTCTAGAAGTGGAATAAATGCATTACAAATGCGGTAAGGCTAATGTAGAAGCAATATGTTCTGATTTTATTATCCGTGGATAAGTCAGCTAATTTTATGTCATTCTTGTTATAAAAGGGCCGTGTCTGTGATAGCCGAAGACAGTTAACGTAGTTAATAGTTTATTTCCTATTGTTGCTGCTTATTTTTATTGATCTTTGTTGACTCCATCATTGTTTGAAGGCCCTGCAGGTAATTCGATTTATTTCATTTTTAGACAATCTTATAAAGTAACTCATTTAAAATAACTATTGATTAATCGCAATCGCTTGGAGCTTCATTACGACTATTTGAATTGTTCAACTTTTATCTTGTTCGTTATTGTTTTACTTGCGAAGCGCTGGTGCGGAAAGTACTGGTGAGTCATGGCAGAATGATCGTGTGTGTGTGTCGCCGAAGATACCAATGATTGTATGGGATCGTAGTTAATAAATGTGATTGACTCACATTCTTGCAGTCATCTTCCTTGCTTGAAAAAATTATGCCTATTACAGATGTACCGGCTAAAACGGGTTTAGTTCAATGAATTAAAGCGAAACGGACTTGTTTGTATATATTTCACACTTTCACTCAAAACTACTTACAATACTAAATAAATGAGTCACCAGGCCTTATATTCTTTGAGCGTTAGCAGCATTCCTCCCTTTTCTGTTTTTGCTGTTGAGCAGCACAAGCGACGTCTTGGGGAGCAGCTTACTCCCCTCGCGCGTGACCCGCGCAGCGGCAGTGGTACTCCTAACTGCCGTGCCTTCCATGGCTCCTCCACAGAAGGAGCATAGCGCCTCTCCGCCACACAGAGCTGTTAATTAGGGAAAGGAAAAATACATGAAATTACAATCGGCAATTCTGCGATTCTGAAATGTTGACAAATTTTCACCCAAAGAAAAGTGTATCTTGTAACTTTCAAACTAACAAGCAATCACACGCAACGAAGGCAATTATCCATGATGTCTGCTACTTCAGTTGTTTACACGATGAAACAGCATTAAAAACAAAGTTCCGATCAGTACTTATGAAGGGCCAGTCTCCTAATACTAGAAGAACTATTCCTCGTTATTTCCTTCATCTCCTAGCACCGAAACTGCTTAAAAACTTTAAAACCCTGTGAGAAAAATGTGTTTTACTTTGCTAAACATGCCATGATTGAAAAGTTGGTTAGCATAAAATAAGATGGCCGACTCTGCTCTGACTTAACTTGCAGCATAAGCTATGTCCCATACTTGAGGGACTATTTAAAAATTCTTGATACCTAAAGAAACGAGAACACCACGAGTGAATTAGATTTCCATATTTGTGTCAGCTGCAATGAACAGTGATAATGGCCGCTAGTGTTTAAATGCTGCTAAACTAGCGTAATGCAAGAAGTGAATGATCAGATAAAGAGTAAGAAGATGCCATGAAATAACGATGAATATGCTTTGTCTTTCACCATTACCATCTGGCCTTTTTTCTCATCTCTTCATTCAATGAGCAATTTTTTATTTAGGCAGTAAAATAACTATTTTAACCACATTTAAAAAGTAAATGATAGAGCATATATTTTACGCTGCATGAAAAAACCGCAATAAAATTCGAGTGTACATAGTTCCACATAAAGCTTCATTGGACTAGCTTATTTGGCCTCTCGATAAGAAAATCTGTGCGCTGACGCTAACCCACCATTATTGTTAGAACCTTTCCACCTCAATATTTCAAGAAAAATACCAACCTAGAAAAGAGTTTCCTGCTTTGAGCAAAAACTATCCGCTTTAATCAATTGCAGAGACGTAAACGAATTTAGCTAGATCTACTGGATGCACATTACGAGCGACTACTGAATCTAATGTTACACTGGTAAACTCAGATTACTTCATTAATCTCTCCTCACACCCAGGCTCCGGTATCGGTACCATCTTCGCTCGGTCGAATAGCTTGAGTTGGTAACCTATGCTACACACAAGGAAGGTTTAGTCTGAGTTGAAGAAGCTTTCAGGAATAACAAAACTGAAAATAAAGTAGTCATGGCGCAAAATACAAATGCTTAGCTGTTTAAAGGTGAAATTTTCACTCATTTCCTAGAGCAAAGAAAATAAAAGGAACCTGCTATACCTTATTACAGCATTAACTCATTAGTGAGAGCGATTAGTAAAAAATTACAAATACGTTTGATTGCGAGTTCAACATTGTAAGAGCTGTAGAATTCAGTGCAGAGTGAGACATGGATCAGAAGATGTAGGAGAGAACGAATACATCTGGTTTTATCATCAGATGATAAAAAGAGCGATGGGAACTGAAATGGCATTATTGATCCAAAGAATGACTCGTGAGGGCGCCAGAATTGGATAAAAAGGCGGGACAAATGTTTATTACCGTAAAAATTTGATTTCATTCAACGGTTTTGAGCTCAAGCTTGAGAGAGAGTGGAAAGCATCGAGTGAGAGTTTGACCTATAAACTTATGGCTTTTGCTACCAAAAATCGAAATGACCAAAAAAGCTGCTTCCTCGAGCAAATGTACTTCGCAGAGACGGGATCGAAACGGACTTTTTCACTCGAAGTGTGACGCTCTGCTTACGAGACATGAAGAGCAAGTGTAACTTAAACAGGCGTGAACAAAAGAGTATAACTTCATACTAGTGTAACCAGAGCAAAAATACACTATCATAACCAGAATGGATACAAATTTACAGTTGAATTGACGGAGCTTACCGTCAGCAGGCTGCCTTTGCAGCACGGTGGCACACAGCTGGCAGGCCTCAGGCCTCAGCACTGGCAGCAGCGACACGCAGCACCGCGGTAGCACGTGACCTGTCATAAATATGCAGGTGAACTCAATTAACGCTTTACCGTCAAAGTGGATTTCAAAATCCGTATCCCTAAACACCTCTAATATATTTTTTTCCTTGTGAAATTTGTGCCCTAATGTGTTCTTCGAAGTTCAATGTTGAGTGGCAGTTCCTGCCTCATACTGATATCGGTGACAATTTGATGCCGGTGTCAGTTGAATGATAGTAGTTGTGATAACGGAAAAATGAGTACAAAATTCTGACGATAAAAGGTTAACAAGTAAAATTTACCTACTATGATTCCTTTAAAATGAAAAACTTCTTGAAGTTAAAGAGTTTGTCAACATTGAAAGAATTTATTTTATATGGGTGGCTACTGATATTCATTCATATTTGTTCGGAAACAGAAGAAGGAAACAGTTTATAGGGCACTAACTCACGAGGCGATCGTAATCAGAAGCGACTTCCATACCCACCATTGATAGCCGTCACCGCGACAACCATTAACGACCAACATCACAAACTTGAGATTAAACTGGATTCAAAAGTGTGCTTAAAATACGCCTGTGCCACGTTAGTCCGACGCAAAGTTGGGGTTTAGATAAAGTAAAGAATTAGCGATGAAGCCATGAATCCTTACCGTCAGCACAGCGAGCTTCTGTGAGACTGGACAGCTCAACCATCAGCTCGCAGCGCCCCACGGCGCACTGCTCTCGTGTGCCTCCTCCCAGCCGCAGCAGCACCGCCTGCACACACAGCGTCTAGCTACATCGAGTCTTGTGTCAGAAACTCTCCCCAGAGCCTCTTAGTACATCAGGTCTTGTGTCAGAAACTCCCCAGAGCCTCTTAGTGCATCAGGTCTCGCGTCAGAAACTCTCTCCAGAGCCTCTTAATACATTAGGTCTCGCGTCAGTAATTCTATGCGTTCATCTCAAGTTAAACCATTAATCGACATGCTTTCCATCGATTATTCAACTCTTTTACTACTATGAAAATTAATCGTCTTAACGAAATTTGAGACCATTGAGAAAATTGACTATTACAAAGTAAAAACAGGGCAATTATCCCATGTTTTAAGCCTCGCCTTTCACCTCATTTAGCAATTTTTTTACATTTTTATATAAGCTTATGAAACATATTGTGAGTTAGAGCAGCTAAGACTTGCATTTTGCAGCAGAAAAGGGATCGGTAGCAAAAGGCATCAGCAACCTTACAAGATGGCATACTTCACTCACTTTCTCAGGTCATATCATTCAAACCATTCAGCGACATGCTTCACTCATCTCATCAAGTCACCACCAGTAGGTGGCGAGTCACTTCAACCATTTTTTCTTTGAGCCACACGAATAAACAATGCGAGAAAAAAAAGCGCGAGTATTTCATTTCGGCGATGTGAGATAAAGCAACCCCATCACAAATATTTATGTAGTTGCCAATCAAGTCACGTCTTTTGAACATCATATGTTGCGCGCTTGGAAAATGTTACCTTTATTCTTAAATTAAATAAAAATTCGAGGGATTGGGACCAATTATTAGTGTTCTCACTCGCTTTAGCAAATATGAGCAAAAAATTTCAAAAGGGTCCTCAAAATATTTGAAGAAAACGCAGTAGCTGGCGCACAAGGTCTCAGGTGAGTGACCTAGGACACAAGACAAAATTTCGGATCACATCACCACCCTCTATAGAGAAAGTGGGAGTGTCGTAGGCGATTTTTATAACGCTCAATGTTAAATGTTTTAAACTTTTATAGACACTCAGAGACAGAAACGCCCAGCTGGAACTTTTTTGCTTAAAATAGATGTGTGTAACCAAGAAGACGAGAGGAAACTCTCCCGCAGGTAAGGTATCATAAGCAGAAGTACAAGTTCTACACAGATTGTTTGGGACGTCATTCTGAATGTTCTCTCTGGCGGCCCGAAGACCTTGCTCCTAGGCTAACTTAGCGACGCTAAGCTCAAAAGAATCACAGTCATTTCAGTAAAATTTAATGACTTGAATTCTCATTTTCTACTCCTGAATGTAAGAGACATCTTCGTAATTTGAACCAGCTCAATACACTGAGTAACTTGGTGGAGCGCCCGCTCATATTTTCTTGTAACTATAACCCCAAAAAGCAATTTCATTTCATTGAAAAAAAGAAGGAAACAGAAACAGTAGAAAAAAGTAAAAAAAATATCTATTGAATTGAAAAATTCAGCTTAAAAAATAATTTAATCAATTTACAAGCGAAAATTATAGAAATGAAAGGTTGAACAAAAAACAGAGAAAATTTAAGTTCAGAACATTTAGAAAAGAATTTGATTAGATAAATTAGTTCAAGTTCTCTAACCATAATGAAGGTGTTCTAAACAGAGAAAGAAGGAAGGCCCAATTTAGACTGAGTCTAGGGAACGAGGAACGTATGCGCTAGGTGTGTTCCCACACTAGATGCTTTGTGTATAGAAACCGCAAGTCAGAAAGGAAGTTCATGAAACAAGCTACATGTTGAAGAAGAAAGTCATAAGTGTTGAAAAACGGGACAGCAGTGAACCGAAAAAGATCATTCTTGACACAACAAAAAACCTATTCTACATTAACAAAAAGCCCCACTGAGCTTTCAGCTCGTGACCTCACATTTAGAAGAGTATACTAGAATCATGTTGGACATAAGACGACTGGTAAGAAGAACATTAATGGAATATGTGCGTGTTGAGGATTTGCTTCAACGTTTGACGAGTCATTTGTTTGACGTACAAGTGTATTTGGAGGAGAGAGAGCAATAATTACATTGAAGAGAGGCAATCTAACAGTAATTAAAGTAGAGGAAAAGAAAGAGTAATTGTTAGAGTAGGAATTGGAACAAAACGGAATAGTTAAGCGTTAGAAGAGAACCAGGAAGAGTTGTCGGACAATGCAGGGGTGCTATAGCAGTGACTCTTCGACATGAGAATGACACAGGCTGAAATGGAGCCAGAGCTGTTATGTTTTGTCCCATTTTTGGTCACACCCGTTACCTGGTAAGGTATGCAGATGAACTCGTGTATTACACATTTGTTATAAAAACTTAAGGCAATTCAAATTCTAGGTGATAGAAGTGTTAAAAATTATAACTTATTAGGGGACTTCTTGAGACTTTCGGTCGGAAATGCCAAATACTTTCACCTCGGATTTTCACCTCAGTGCCTAGCTCACCCCTGTGGTGGTGAGGTGGGTTAGTTCTTCAAATTACACCTGGACGTCTGTGATGACGGAGCGGGACTCGGTTTGGGAGGGTTACGTCCTGAAATTCTAAGGAACGTGTGCCGATATCAGAGTTGAAAATGAAGCAACAAGAAAAGCCAGTACGTACCAGGACATATTAGTAGTACTCGTTTTAGAATTCAATAGAAGCTTCATGTGGCGTCATCTTTTGTTGACGGTTCGACGCATGTCATGAACAGGATTGCTAGATGAGCGTATTTTTCGCGAGAATAATTGCTTTTGACTATTTTTTCGAGCAAAATTTAATCATAATTAAAACAGTTCAACCCTGTTCGTCTTCAGGTGAAGAGTTGTCTTTGGTGTCAAGCTTAATTTTAAAAAATTCAATCTTTAAGATTTTGCTCAGAAAAAGGTCAATATGATAACTTTCGATGAATGCTATCACTTTGCGCGTGATACAGTACATTGAACAGAGAGCAAAATGTAATTTCAAAATAATTTTACTCAAATTTTTAAGCTAATGCGCAACTCTGTTTCTAATGATAAAAATATGTCTGGTATCAGAAGATAAGTTTCTGCACTAAAATCTGGTCTTGATCGTGCGTTTACAGTCCACTAAGTCAGCTCGTCATTTGAATGAGTGCACACGACCCGTCAAAATGAGTAATAAAGTTCGACAAATTACGTGACACACGTTCCTATTTCCCAAAAATACACGTGATATTCATTTCGACTCCAAATCTGATGGGCTAATACACCGAAAATAATTTGTGGAGTTGATGAAGCTTGTATCACAGATCCGCTCATCACCTACTTTCGGCTGGTGGGTGTAACACACGGACAGACAGACGGACGCGGCTCTTATTAGTATAGATTGCTTCTTTAATGTCAAGTTGAATCTTATTCGGAAGATGGAATAGTGTTAAGTATGTAAATGTAGATTTTATAGTTTAAGAATAGTACTACAGCAGAAGTTAATAGTGTTGAAGTTCAAGTATAGCCCAACAATACAGTCATGTAAATTATTTACTCTTAAGACTTTTATTAAGTAAATTCTTGGAGCTCTTAATAAACTCGTTAATACTAGCCTCTAAAAGCAAGTGCTGACATTCTCCAATATTGGTAACTAATCGTTGTAGTACAAGTAGATAATAAACGTACCGAACCTTATCACAATGTTTTTGATTCAAACAGTCCAAGTTCCACACAGTTCCTCTTCTAAAGTTACGATTGAATGCTTAAGACGTTTTTTGAAATCCTGTTAGTGAAGAGATGTCGATCGAAATCCTGCAAGCAAAGAGTTGTAGATCAAGATCTTACAAGCAAAGAGTTGTCGATGGAACTCATGCAAGCAAAAACGAGACGTGCAGAACATACCATCGCATTGGAGGAGTGCTTGCTTGGGCCCCTGACTATGAGGTAGTCGCACATGAGGGACAGGGATACTTTCACGAGCGGCATGAGCTCCTCGTGCTGCCACACCTCGTTCTCATGATACACCTGCACGACGCGCTCAAGCCACGGCGTCAGCAGCAGGTCCAGCAGGCGATGCTGCAGCGAGTCCTGGTGTGGGGAGAAATTCGTGTCATTCACATGAACATGAGTGTCCGCAATTGCTTTGTAATGATTTCATTGGAATAAATGAATTACATTTCATGTAATGGTACTAAATTTTCCTCATAGAGGCTTTTAGAAATATTAAAGGTTTGTTTATGTTTCTAGTATCAAGGAAGACTGCGATAATTTAAAATAAATTAAAATTTATCGACTTTTATAACGCTTTAACGGAGTAGTAGGAAATTTTATCGCGTTATATAGATAAAGGACTGGTCTAGATACAAATGAATCAAAATAAAAAAGGCTAAGGTATATTAAAATGAACTTAACGCAGAGCAGATTGATTTCAGTTGTGCTAAATCTTGATCTACCGCTGAGGAAAATCTCGTAGAGCGACGTCCAAAAAAATCTAGGCCAAAAATTCCGCTCTCATAAACGTCCTTCTCGAACGATTAATGGTGAAAATACAGCCCCAGTCTCGGCTTACAGCAAATTCAACTTTTATAACCGTCTTTCACATCAACAACAATTATTTACGCAGAATCTCGTCATAGGTTCAACACAACCAGACCGCGAGGATGAGCGGTACTACCGGAGATGCATTCGAAATCTTCAATTACAAACTTACACAAGAATATCACATCTCGTGCATTACAGCTTTATAAAGACATGAGTTCATTATCAATCAAATGTGATACACACGATGAAAGGACGTCACTGACCCAGGACTTGAAGGCAGGTGGGAGGTTGGCCGGAGGAGCGTTCATTCTGGTGTAGAGCCGCACAAGCCAGAGCAGCAGCTGGAGAACTCGGAGGTTATCTTGTTCCGACTCTTCATTTTCAGGTGGAGCTTTGCATGAGACATCGTCCTCTTCCAACAGCGACGGAAGCCTCTCCATCAACGGGGCAAGGTTCAAAAATGTTCTTTCCAGGGCAAGTATTCTGAAGTGCAAAAATATGAAGTGTAGATAGTTTTGCAACAGTGGTGTAAGGTTCAATATATTCAAAAGTATCCTGAAATGCAAAAATTTGTAGAATAATTTGAGTTGCGTTCGAATGCGCAGACAAGCGTAGTCAGTACTTGAGTACACGAATGCTTCCATAGTCATTGCACTCGTTTAAAAATTTGTACAACGGAAAAAAAATACGATCACAAATTATCCAGCCAACTGGATAAGATGAGTTTTTCACCATCTAAACATTACACAGGAAGTCACGAGGAGTTAACTATTAACTAATCATGAGCCTCTTTCCCTTAACTCAAAGTGAAGAGTTTCAAGATAGTCATCGTTCTTTCAAAGCGCGGGCCTTCTTGCCTACTCCTGGTCGTAACAAGTAAAAAGAAATATTTAATCATTCTTTTTGTCCAAGCGTAGGAAAATTTTTACGGGAAAACTCTCAATATCTCGTCATTTTCTATGATGCTATCGCTATATACATATGACATGAATTTTCAATCGTTAATACTTAATCTCACAGAGTAGACAACAACCAAATTTTCCTAAAATCGTTTACACTCCGTTGAAGAGATTCAATATGTTCATCAGAAAATAATTATAAGACTTTAAACGTCATCGCATGTATTAAAAAAAACTAAACTTTCGATCCTTTCAGGGGTACTTTGTATTAATCTTGTCGGATTTTCTCAATTCTCTAATAACAGGGAGCGTTTTCAAATGCTTCTCTGATCTTAATTTGAAATAGTTCATGTTTTTGAATTTTAATGCTTGAATAAATTAATTTCATGTCCTTTCATTTCCATAGTTACAAAAATTTAGAAAAATAAAACTTCATTTAAAACCAATTTGAGCAAATTCATTCGAAGACTCCTACAAAATTGATAGTAAACCATTTTAATAACACTCATAGATAAAGAGTATGCCTATTACGTCTCTTCATTCATCACTTTATGGAAATATTGAAAATAAATACATATTTTCACAACTAACAATGAATTAACAACATTAGAAGAACAAGTAGATTAGTTCGAATTAGCTTTAAAAAATTATTTCTTGCCTGCAGTCACACTCATGTTCTGGATTAGCACGCAGAAACAAAGCAAAAAACACACAAGGCAGACGAATATTTGTTGACATGACGTACAACAGCCGCCGAGCACACTGACATCTAGTGCTACTTGAGGTATGTTTCGGCTCTGAATAGTGAAGTTCAGGAACTAGTGACAGTATAGTAGTTATTTCAGTGCTCCTTTTCCAGTGCTATGACGTTTTTACAAAGGAAAGTGAAGGGACCATTCAGTACCGATTAAGGTAACGTGAACTCCGTGCACGAGGTGTCTTCCCACACAACATGCCCTGCGCACAGAAGCAATAATTTAGGAAGGATAAAAACGCGAAAAGAGGAAAAAGAGACAGCGAACAAAGTGAAAACTAAAACAAGGAAAGTGAGTGCGAAAGAGAAAAGTCCCGAAGGCCTATCTATTGCTAAGGTAACTTAACAGTATCTCTCCTGGGGGCGCTAGTCCCATAGCATAATACAGACAAACTTAGACCTATCCTCTATCCCTGAGGGGTTAAGGACAAGTAATATTAGGTTCATCTCTACAGCAACAATCCGCCTATCTTTTCTCTCACGTCTACACTCCAGCCTCGAAAAAGAAGTTTTCTGCAGCTAGTCGGTAGAATAAAACACAACAGGGGCAAAATATAAATACCAATTTAACGAACATAATTAGAATCAATATGATGCCGATATCATAACTTTCGAGAGCTCTCTTTGGAGCGTGATTGGATAGCCTTTGATGTCTATGGGCCGCGGCTTTTTGTTTGGACGTCTCGTTATTTCTCTCTACGGACCCACAGTAACTTATAGCAAACCCTCATTTACTTCACTGAAGAACACTAACGTTCTTCGTTCAGATTAATTTAACCCTTGTATAATTGTGTACTAAAATATTCTCCAGTCGTAAATTTCAGTACAACGCATAGCAAACACAATGATCGATTCAGTACAGTTGAAGAAATACACCCGTACAAAAACCTCTAATGTTTACACAGTTTTACCAAATTTAATTCTTTCAATGAGCTGCAGCAGATCAAAACACAAGTAGTTCTAACAAGATGCAATTCAACGGGATCATACAGGCATTATCAATTTATTCAAGTGATCATAGATGACAATGAAAAACTATTCGTAGATAAGAGAACGTCAGAATCCTCTTTTCCTTAGGAGTAGAAATGTTGGCGACGTATCCACTTTTAGCAGTTTTACATTTTCTCGTCCAACGATCGTGGAAAAACAAAATTCGCGGTTTCCCAGGACCAACCACGAATAAAAAAAAAGCATCGCACATAAACTACTGTATGTATGATGGAATTAACACAAAATCTTCATCGAAAAGGATAGGAATATTATTGAAGCAAACAGTATACTATTTGATCCCATTATCAACACATTTAAATCTTTAAGACACCTTATTCAAAAACTGCTTCTGGGGTTAAAACAGACATAGTGGGAAAAACACACCTTTGGCAGAATCAAGTTGCCATACGGATACCAACAAAGCTAGTGACACCTCTATACGAAAGTAACTCTGATTTAGTTCGGCTAACCGTTATTTAAGTAATTTTTGAATTAGCGAATGTGAATCAATAGAAGCTGAATGTAGCTAACGAAAGTGTAATCACGATTGTTAAAACAAATTCAACAGTGAAATTAGAGCAGAAAATATTCATTTTAATTTCTCTGATTAGCAAATAACTTAGAAACGACTCGGTATTTCACTGTGGCAATTACTTTTGTAAATGTAAAATTACAGCATGAATTCTATCCACTATTAACTTTTAGAATCGAAATACCTATTGAACTCATTGAACATGAACACAACGCTGGACTCGAAAGCAATGCAGGCAGCAGGCGAGACTCGTAACTGACCAGCAGGCGAGACTCGCAACTGACCAGCAGGCGAGACTCGCAACTGACCAGCAGGCGAGACTCGCAACTGACCAGCAGGCGAGACTCGCAACTGACCAGCAGGCGAGACTCGCAACTGACCAGCAGGCGAGACTCGCAACTGATCAGCAGGCGAGACTCGCAACTGATCAGCAGGCGAGACTCGCAACTGATCAGTAGGCGAGACTCGCAACTGATCAGCAGGCGAGACTCGCAACTGATCAGCAGGCGAGACTCACAACTGACCAGAAGGCCAGACTGGCAACTGATCAGTACACGGCGGAGACGACTGAGCTGGTGGCAACAAAATAACAAACCTGCTGTCAGCAAAGACAACAGACAGCAGGCGAGACCCACGACTGACCTGCAGGCGGCGAGGAAGTCGTGCATGGCGTGAAGAGGCTGCAGGTGCGAGGTGAGGTGTGCCTGCAGCGTTGCGGTGCTGCTCACCAGACTCGCGCACAGTCGGCTGCTCTCGCGCATCACGAGGTGGTCGTACGGCACGCGTAGCCTGGGGGGCATCGGGGCAAGTCCTGTACTCTGGAGGGCAACTGTACTCAGGGGGGAGACAGCCTATGCTTAGGAAGGGATGCAGTCGGTTCTCTGTCGAGGGAGGCAGCCTGCACTTTGGGTGGCAGTGGTTCAAAATTTTGATTGAAAAATAAGTCACTTCAAGAAGGCAAAAGCGTCAAAAACATTCTTGTGTACCAACTTTTATAAAATTACGTTCTGTATAAAATTGTTGCAACAGCAGCATCGAACGATATCGTAATCATACAAAGAGTGGCAACTTACGATTCGACTGTGGCATAAAATACAGCATTTGGCGACGTTGCCATAGCTAGAATAGATGCTCCCTCGCTGTTGTGCTCCTTCACAAGTTTCCTTCTCAACGAAAGCGAGGTGTTAAAGCCGTGGGATCTGGTGCAAACAACGTTCAAACGAGCAACTTTTCCACTTGAGTTTTGAAGAGAGATAACTTCAGTATGTTCGACAGAGTGACTGTGAACCTCAACTCTGTGAACATCAACAGATTCCTGAACCTCGTCGTAGACTCGCGCAGGCGAACCAACCACGCCAAGAGACTGACTTGACAAACCCTCCTGATTGAGGTTTTCGGGGGTGTCGGAACTCTGGCGCTTCCTCTTCCGTTGTGTGGATGCCTTGTGAGGCAGGGCAGCTGGAGTGAGGCGGTGGAAGACGACGGACAGATGCAGTAGTCGCCCGTCTTTCGTGCCGCAGTACACGTGCTCCGCGTCGATGGCGCTGATACCTGCACCAAGATCTGGGTTAGTCGGTCCATGAGTTCTATATCTTGCGCGAACCTCATGCACGGATAAAAATTAGTCTCATTTATTCAAATAACTAGCGTATACGACCCGTCGAAGCTGACGGGATTCGATATATTCTTTAGACAAATTCTACAGATGTGGATGACAAACAAATGTATCCACCCTAACAGTACCCGCGATTAAAATATTCTTGCACTTGTGCACTGGTATCACAGATACGGTCATTGAGCATCCTATATGAGCGTGACAAAGAGACAGACCACCAATTTAATGTGTTCAATGAGACTCCCATAGTAATAACATAGGAGAAATTATGCACCACAAAATGCACGAATTTATTTCTTCATTTATAAATTTAAGGAGACACTTGACGTTTTATTACATAGTATTGATACTATGCTTGATTCATGTCATAAATAACTGCGACCAACTTGAGCTCGTGTAAGTTGAGGTTCGCAAAATATGATGAATAGCTCCAGGATCGATATTAATTTATTTATACCATTGGAGCCAGTCTATGTCAGATCAATGCTAATTGAAATGAGGCCAAATAATTCTCTGAAGATGGCCTCTCTCGGAAAAACAAATCAACCAGATTTTTAAAGGAGTTAGCACATCGTGATATACGGGGACCAAACATCAATGAACGTCTGCATTCCTCATAGCAAATACTTGGTCTCGAGCGTGCAAATACTGTTGCGACAAAGTAAAATGTACGAAACAAGCATTGGTTTCTAAAATTAGGTTAGCACAGCTTATAACTAAATTCTATTTTCATCAAATATTTATTCACGGATGAACAAAGATGGCAACAATTTTATTTCCTGATGTGCTTAATCACTCTTCGCCTTTAAAGAAGCATCAGGCCGTACGATCAGTTCTGTCCGTTTTTTACTAGTATAATAAGCGGCGTAAAAACATATAAAGTAACATCAATTTATCCAACAACAAATTCTCCACCGTAAGTAACAACTGACTAACTACTAATTTTTTAATGCCTCGTTAATAGAAATCTTTGGTTTTTGAATGAAAAAGACCTGCAATTCATTTTCGATGCTGTTTTCGTATTTCAAAGTTTATCCCCTTAAGTGATTGTCTAGGCTCCTAAAGAGATGGAAGTTTGATCAGCGTTTCAATTGTGTCCAAAGGATGATTGTGCTGAAGGACGATGCTATTTCCATTGACCAAAGATGGGCGCTTCTTTTCTAAAGCGGTATTTAGTCTTTGTAGCTGCTAACATTACAGTGCTGTAGGACTGCTTGGTTGTTACGAAGGTCGTAATGAATGATCCCTCTCATATTCCACCAAACACACAGCAAATCCTTCTTTGGATGGAATTCTGTTTTTGACTGGGATTGTGGTCTTGCATGTCGACCTAGCTATTGATATTAACATTTAATATTGTTGCACACAATCCCCTTTTCGTCTCTGGTAACGAAACTCATCCAAAAAATATGTTTGCAATTGACGGGAATGCAAAGATGCGTAGGTATGTGTGTTCGGTTGATGGTTTCTGTTAAAAAATGATTAAATATCCACAAGGATTTCACTGCAAAGTGTTTGGAAGACCACAATGAACTGATTACACCGCGGAATATATCACAAATTTATACCTTTCTCTGAAATACAAACTCAAACTTGTTATCACATGAAAACGGCCAGGACTTGTGGTACGACCTGATACCTTGTTAATTTATCTAAGACAACATTTAGCCGGCCTAGACGTCAAGAAGTTAGCCAAGAACAATCATATTGGGTCTAATTCAAAAAGTTTCCCTCCGCATCCCGAAAATTTTGTAGTAAATGGAAATGACAAAGACAAGCTGGAGTGAAGGCTAACAAATCTGATAGACGAAAAAAGAACGTAGTGCTTTGTGTCCGTTATTTTCCTGTGTGACTTGTGCTGGATAGTTTTGCGACGTCGTTTCTGAACACAAGATTTTTGATGCTGGCGATAGCGGAAAGTTTTCTCACAAGAATTTAACGCCAACGCTGCAGCTGTTAATCCTATAAGCCGTGTTTTTGAGCCTGAATGCGGTGTTAAAACTTGATATGACCAGACTAGCGTCACGCTTGTCATACCACACATGAACCACGATGGTGTCACTGCTAGTTTTCGTTTGAATTGTGATGCACAACTATTCACTTCCGATGTAAGATCCTCCAAAGAATGCTTTTCAAACTGGCAGGTTCTAGGGCAAGATTCAGAAGAGGTAAGTTCAAAGTACCTCGTTATATTACTCTTCTCAGAAATGAAAATCATTTCTTTATTCTTTTTCTCGACAGCTTCGTTATAAGAAGCACGTTGTTAAACAAGTTCTTAAGCGGTTCAACCTAAATGAAACTAGACCTTTTTCTAACCTCTTCTGCCAGGCTTCTCCGTTAGCTGCCATCACCAGAGGAGCTGCACATTCTTGGGTGAAAATACCGCGGGTGCCGGACTACAATCGAATTCAAGTCTTGTCTTTTCCGTGGCTCGAGAGGTCAAGTATTACACTCCGGGCAATGAAGTCTTTAGTATGTTCTCAGTTTGGCCTTGGCAGTACTTCTACCCGTCTGTGCAGTCTCTCAGGTGGATGTAGCAAACGAAGGAGGCGGGCAGAAGCAATTTTAGCGGATACTTTTCTCATTGAGCATGCATTTCATTCATTCCCTTGCCTAGCGTTGAAAATCACTTGCACAACTCGGATGCAATAATTGAGCGATCAATAAAGACCCTTGTTCAAAGTGTGTTGCTTAACCCTCGAGCCATTGAGAAAACAGACTCACATTTAACCCAAGAGGATGATATCCAATTCATTTTCAAAGCATAGTTTTTCAGATTTATTACTAATGTATTTCTATACTTAATTAATTTATGTTCAAAATTAAGGCTCAAAATTTCTGCAATAACTTGAAAAATATTGATCGGCATTACCATAACGAAATTTTAAGCTATATAGATGCTTAAAATACGAGCACGTGCACCAAGGTGTAGTAACGCGAGTTCCTGCTATTTGGCGAGGCGTAGTTCCGAGGTGAATCTTTTTATTATTACCCAATTTTATCATGCCAGAAATCCCTCCCAGATTATGACATCCTTCCCTAATCGTATCACCCCTCTCTCGAGAAACTAGACACTTCCAACTAGTGATGTACCGATGTATCGGTATCGGTCATTTTTCTGGTATCGGTATCGGTATCGGCAAAATTCGGCCGATACTTTACCGATACTTTTCAATAATACGTATTTTATCATGAAAATGCAAGTCATAAATCGTGAAAGTAAAAGTATCTAACCTAATAAAACCCGTTGTGTGTTAATTTATCTATTTATTCATGTATTTGTTTGGTGTCCGCTTCTTAGAAACATATGATGCCTGAGTGTGCAGTATCATGGATACCGAAAATCTCAGTGTAACATTCAAAGACTATAGACTGAGACTACATGCATTGATATGTTTGATATTTTATCAGGATAGCTTCGGTTAGAATAGGTTAGGACAGGACAGGAAAGGTTGAGTAATGTTGACGGAATTTTTTCACGGGTCCACCTAGCTTTTAACGATGACATTGTCCATAGAATTTCCACGGGTCCTGCTACTCCCTAAAAATACCCTTGGTTTATTTGTCTGGAGTCCGCTTCTTCCATTTTTCTGTCACGCTCATAAATGTAGTCATAATGACCGTATCTGTGATACGAGTTTCACCAGTGCGCAGGCACAATAATATTTTTTTATTCCGGGTACTGTTACGATGGATATATTTGTTAGTCATCCACGTCTGGAAAATTTGTTCAAGAAAGGTATGGAATCCCGTCATTTTTGAAGGGCCGTGCACACTAGTAATCAACTAAAGAGCCTATTCATGCCTAGTAAATTAGTTAGCTAACTGTGGAATTATAGCGTTTAATCAGGCCCGCTAACTGAATTTACTACTTTTAACTCCCGATGAGTCACGTATGGTCAGTGAGTAAAAGCTATGTAGCAGGAATTGTGAAACACAGTGAAAACACAGCAGCGACATCAAATTATTATACTTTTACAACTAAAATTTATTTACTTTGACCTAATTTTCATTTCTTAACGTATGTGATAGGCCAACAAAAATCGAACCAAATAAATAAAGTTGAAGGCGCATTTTAAAGTTTTTGTAAATTTAATATAGAAGTAGCTGAAAATTTTTATTTTAATTCAGCATGTAAATCGCCGTACATTACGAATCTTGCATTTTTCTTCTATTTTAAGATGTTTGAAAAATTCACGAACAATCATATAGTTGGTTGCGTATTTGCAGATCTTTTCGGTCTTGGGGCCTATCGAATTTTAATGTTTTCTTTTCGCCAAATTATGTATTTTGATGGGAAAAAACACGAAAATGATGACCATTTTGTGGAGAAATTATTCATTAAGTGTTACTAACTTAACCAAGGGTATAATTTCAAACACCTCCCTGTTAATCATGGTGAAAACTTGGTGGACCGTACAACAGGTGCACACACTCAAATGATTGAGAGTGCATAGCATAGTCTAAAAATGAAAAAAAAACGTCAGGGAGGCACTCACCGACAAATGATGGACTCGTATCTGTGTGAATTTGCGTGGCGAAAATGTACCGAGAAACCGCAGTATTTTCACAAAATATTAATGGATATAAGCAAATTTCAGGATTAATAAATAGTTTCTCCACAAATAATTTCTCAACCAAAATACATAGTTTGGCGAAAAAAAATATTAAAATTCGATAGCCCCCCAAACCGAAAAGAGCCGTGTTTGCTTCTGTACACTGTGTGTGTTAGTACATACGAGTACGCATACTACTATCGTTCACGCTGCTATTTCTGAGACTAAATGCTAAATTATATTACTAGTTTACGCCTGTAAATAGAGAAAAATATTTTTAATTAATTTAGTGGGATAATAACCTCAGTTGGTAAATAAAGATTGCTAAACAGTGAATACTTGTTTGTTCATACATGCTGAAATAGGTATCATACGAAATAAAGCGGAAAGATGACGCAATCGAAAAACTTTGGGCGGGAAGCGAACCAAACGACATAGTTAACATAGCAAGAGCAGTTTTATCATTCCTAATCGAAAACTTTATTGTCAATATTGTTATATTATTAGATTTATTAGTAAATGATTTTATTATAACACCCATGCAGGGCTTATAATGGTTTAATTTTATTATAATTGTAAAAGTATCGGTATCGGTAGTAGTATCGGCCAAAGTATCGGTATTTCCAAGTATCGGAATCGGCCAAAAAATAGGTATCGGTATCGGCCAAAAAAATGGTATCGGTACATCACTACTTCCAACTTGCAGTAACAGCACCATCACCCTTACTTATACCACTACCCAACACACAGTATCAACGAACACCTCCAGTGTCCCGACTCACTCGTAATGTTCATTTTAGATACGTATGCGTCGGCGGAGGCCGCAAGCAGGCAGCTATGCTGAGAGACGCTGAGCAGCAGCGCGCTCACCGACATGGTCCGTGCCACCACCACCAGCACCTCTCGCGTACCGTTCCCTTTAGCGCCTTCTTCAGGGGGCATCTTGGACTCGTCAATTGTGTCGCCTGAGGGGCTGTTTCTATGCAGGAATGTATCACCTTGAGGTAAATTTTCACGTTTTTTACCGGCACGAGCAGCATGTTCTGATGAGTTTACAGGTGTCCCCGAAGTAGATGGTTCGAGATGGGCTTGAGGATTGGCCGATGTGACGTCTATAAGCTGGATGCTGGAGACGGACATCCTGCAAAAGAAACGGCTTTTGTGCCCCTGCTGCAGATTTCATGTAATAAACTCCAAGTATCAAGAATTCTACTGAATACCATCTGTGATGCAGAAGTTTTCAGAAAATCCAAGTTGGGACAAATGGAAGAAGCATTGCGAAATACATCGAGAAAGTGTTTCGAAAGTTTTTATCCTGATGAATTCCTAAAATTTAATAACCATGAAGATACTGTTTTGATTTTAGAAGATAAATTACTACACCATTTTCAGGTCTATTTCACACAAACGAAATTCAACTTCACACAAGCGTAAAAACTATTTGATCCAAACGAAAAATCAATTTCACGCGCATCACAGTAACAACTTCTGCAAATATGTTTCACCGTTCTAAGTTTTAGAACAAAGATTTATAGTTCTATATTCCTTTGAAGATTTTAATACATGCAGAAAAACTTCGCAATGAAGTATAACAAGTTATCTGCAAACAACAGAAAAAGAATTTGCGAAGCCTTTAATGAAAAAAAATTAGAGAGAACTTAGTAAAAATTTGTGGACTAATGCTCGCACAGCGCAAGATTGGATAGGAAATGAGCAACTTGAGCAAAGAAAAAGGGAGAATGTAGACCAAAAGAACAGAAGAAATGGTAAATCACATCGTCGATTACATTGAAAAATATCCATCAACAACTCTTGAGGAAGTGACAGTGGAACTCACCATAATTGTAATACGGAAAGATTCATGGTATCTGTATGTGTCGCCACGATGAAGAACTTGTAGGATGGTCAACTGATATCCTTGAAAAATGTGCGTCCAATGATTTACAATGGCAATACTACTGATAACAAAATTAAAAGAACACCATGCTCGGAAAATTTCTTTCAGGCTCGAGCAAATGGAAAAACATTAATTTGTAATGTTGAAATGAATTTCCCCCTATTTTGTCGTCGGAAAGAAGGACGATCTAAAATTGGTGCTAGATCATCAGTAGTGCTACTTCGTACCAGCAAAGGTGCAAATCTGCACTGTAAAGGAGTAATGACTGATATAAGAATGCAGAAGCTTCATTTTACTACACGACGAAGAGCCTTCAAATTTGAAAATTTTAATGCATGGATTATAAAAGCATCGAAATTTGTGCTCCTCATTGGATTGAGGAGCCAACATAAATAATTGCCAATGCTTCCTACCATGCAGGCGTGAAGTCAGTTGCAGAAGAACACGGAAATGTGCAATGGCTTCGCCTTGCTCCGTATTCTTACCTTTTAAATCCAATACAACTTATTTGAAGTGTTCTCAAAAGCAACAATAAGCAGAACATGCACCAGAGGATGCGTGAAATTCAGGAAGTACAGGGTGATGGAGGAATTGGAATTGCAGAACAACGCATGTGTGTACTTGAAGAAATTGCGGCGGCCGCGATTGGGAAAGTATCTGGAAGGATGCTTGCAAATTTGCGAGCCATGTATAAGAATATCATCCAGCAGTAATGCGCTAGGATGATTTTTAAGAACTTTATTGAATTACTATTAAATTTCATGCATGTGAAACTTAAGACCTATAAGTGAATTTTAACAATGCAAACAAAACACTGATTTTAAGTATTCATTTATATTGTCCACTGAACCTTTTTATAATGATCATTCTTTATAATGTGTAAAGTGAAGCATAGTTTTATGATTCATCTGAATTTACAATAAGTATAATTCCTTTCAAATGGCTGTCATTTTGAATACAAATGTTTTTTTTGCGTGTATTTTTTTTGTCATGAAGAGATACTATAAAAAGCTCTACATTAGAGATTCCTTGCTAGACGCTTTATACATTACATATGGTATTTAAAAATCATTACTCATGTAAACATGCAATCTGCGAGTATTTATATGCTTAGTCATTATTATTTGCACAAAAACATTACCATTTATATATCCTCATTGGTGTTCGAGAACCCGTTGCTTTTACTTCAATGAAAGGAGGCTTCGGTATCTATGCTGATGAAGCACACTGTCAATTTCTATGTCGCGGTTCTCAACACGGCGCTCCATGATCCGATCTAAACTAATATGTAAATCATTTAATTTTTGATGATATTGACTCTACTAAGCAATAGAGACTACATTTATTTGGAAAATAATATAAATAATATATTGAAGTTAATGGTCTTTTACTATAATACAATTTAATTATGTCGCATGAAATTAAATTTTCAGTTTTGTGAAATCGAATTTTCATTGGCGTGATTTTGAATTTTTTTGCGTAAAATCGATCTGAAAATGGCATACATTTTTACGCAATGCTGGCAGGTAGAAATTTTCATGATAACAAAACACTCGACGTTCTATAGAGCTAGATTATCGACTAATTACCTCAAGGGAGCATGGTTTCCGCCTTTCGGAAAGAAAAGACATAGCATGCCGAATGCCTATGTGTATAGATACTTAAATACAAAGTTTAAATACATGAGATCAAGAGTTTTGAATTATAAAGTTAAGCTAGCTTATTTCGGAGACTAAGAGACCAGATACAACGATAGGGAACGTTTAGGTTCTATAATGAAGGAAGAATTTTGGAACTTAGCCAGACAATAGATTTAGTTGTAGCCTAGATACCATGGAGTTCAACATATGTCCAGAAATTTTCAGGCATTCGCACTAATTTTATTCTGAAAAAAGGACTGAAAGGTTGGTAAAACAAAGAATGGATTACCAAGTTGAGTTGAGAAATTCTACGTTCATTAGAGGTGTAAGTAACAAATTTGATGATGGAGATATAATGGCAGCAGTCATGGTGATAAAGTGAGCCACAGTACCTGTCAGGCGAGCAGGCAGACAAGACCAGGAGGAAGGCAGAGACGACTCCACTCGCCTCCCGCACGACCCTGAACACCTTCACCAGCCCCAGCACGTCTCCCACCAGCAGCAACTCTGCAACAGACACGACAATCAGCCTATCCATGTTTTATTGATTTGAATTGGAAGCAATGTTATCTTATCAATAAGCTTAAGAAATGCCCTTTAGCCATCGTTTCAAATGCCTCAAAACTAACTTCGGGGCATAATGACGGTTACTCTTCATCCATGAAATTCAAGTTGATGTTCTTTGGAAGTCCTCATAAATGACGCCACAACGGTTTAGCCTTGTCAAGTAGGTGTCCATTTCACACACTAGGGTAGGGAGGGGTAGAGTGACTGTTTTCTCCTAACAAGGAGAAACAGCGGGCTTGCGCCCCAAAGTCTCGAATCCTCCGCACGAAGGGCAACTGTTCTCAAACAATTAGGCCACGGTTCCCCAAACTGACTATATGGATTGGCTCGAATGACAAATTTTGTGTCCACCTGCTAAGCCAAAGCGATCAGTAAAATTGTAATCACATAACGTCCTCAGAACTGCGATAATTTATCACTACAAAACGTGTTTCTCGTTGGCTGTGCATTAGGACATATGTGTACCGCTAGGTAAATTGCCTATTTATGAACCGGTATCAAAGAATAGCATTTCGATTTTTTTCACTACCTTTATTTAAAGTAGACTATGACCTACAAGTAATATGATTTCGTGAAAGAATCAAAATGTAATCAAGCAGTAGAGTCGGCATTTCAAATTATTTTGCTCTTTCCCACCTAATCAGACCGACCGTAGCAGCCGCGCAACCGCAGTTAATGCCTGGACATGTCACCTGAATTTGACGCCTGGACACGCCATCTGAATTTGACGCCTGGACACGCCATCTGAATTTGACGCCTGGACACGCCATCTGAATTTGACGCCTGGACACGCCACCTGAATTTGACGCCTGGACATGCCACCGGAATTTGACGCCTGGACATGCCACCTCAATTTGACGCCTGGACATG
>JACJUY010000890.1:0-15633 GCA_014220935.1 Platorchestia sp. MABIK | reverse complement strand
CCACCTTAATTTGACGCCTGGACATGCCACCTCAATTTGACGCCTGGGCATGCCACCTCAATTTGACGCCTGGACATGCCACCTCAATTTGACGCCTGGGCATGCCACTTAAATTTGAGACTAAGACATGCCACGCAGAAAACATTCTAGAAGAAAACATTGGCGCCTAGACATGTTGCTTCGAAAAACTACAAAATGCCATCAAAACATGGAACTTAAACACGACGAATAAAATTATCGCCTATACGTGACACATAAATGTGTCACCTATTTATGATGCCAAGACATGTTAACTACATAAGATGCCTAGGTTCAAGTATGATAATTGAACAAAACTCCAAGATCCTTGAACATAGTTAAAAATAGCTATTAGGTACATTAATACTTCAACATAGCTCCTAGACTCGTTACTCAGACATGCTAGCTAGACAAGCTGCACAGAGACAGCACCTACACAAAGCACTTGAACAAGCTAACTAGACGTGACATTTACACTAGCCTCCAAGACATGATCATTAGTCATGGTAACTAAATGCACTGATTAGACATGACAACTAAATATGCTGATCAGACATAACAAAATATGCTGATCGAACATAACATAATATGCTGGTCAGACAAGACAACTAGAAATGCTAATTAGGTATGACAACTAGACATGCTAATAAGACATGACAACTAGACATGCTAATAAGACATGACAACTAGACATGCTAATAAGACATGACAACTAGACATGCTAATAAGATATGGCAACTAGACATGCTAATTAGACATGACAACTAATAATGCTATTAGACAAGACAAGACATGCTGGCTAGACAAAACAACACGACGTGCTGATTCGACATAGTAAGTAGACATGGTGATTAGGCAAGACAACTAATCATGCTGGTTAGACATGATAATTTGACACGCTCATTAGACACAACTAAACAAGGTGATTAGACATCACAACTTAACAAGATGATTAGACATACTAATCAGACATCACAATTTAACAAGATGATTAGACATATTAATTAGACATCACAACTTAACAAGATGATTAGACATACTAATCAGACATCACAATTTAACAAGATGATTAGACATATTAATTAGACATCACAACTTAACAAGATGATTAAACATAATAGACAAGACAACTAGACATGCAGTTTAGACACGGTGATTACACATGACAACGAGACATGCTCATTAGACATTACAACAAGACATGCTGATTAAACATGACAACAAGACATGCTTATTAAACATGAAAAACGTCTACTTGTCTCGACTAACACACAGAACAAAAGCAAATGATCAGACATGACCACTATACATGCTAAATGAACATGGCAGACCAGGTGCAGGGGGCGGCAGACAGATGGCACGATCCTCTCACCTCCACAGCCGGTGACCGCCTGCCAGCTGGCGCAGGTGGCGCTGGGGCACCGCAGGTCGCAGGTGGTGGTGACGGCTGCGTCTGTATACACATGTAGACTTGGCTGCTGCACGCACACATGCAGACTCAGCTGCTGCACGCACACATGCAGACTCAGCTGCTGCACGCACACATGCAGACTCGGCTGCTGCACGCACACATGCAGACTCAGCTGCTGCACGCACACATGCAGACTCAGCTGCTGCACGCACACATGCAGACTCAGCTGCTGCACGCACACATGCAGACTCAGCTGCTGCACGCACACACAGACTCAGCTGCTGCACACACACACACACACACACACACACACAGACTCAGCTGCTGCCGGCACACACAGGAGCAACTTGCTATACAGACAACTGTTTTCTCAATATGGATCTTGAAAATAGCTCAGTTTTAGTGAACAGAAAGCTTGGCTCAAAAATTTAATTATCTCTGTGTAGGTTATAAAAACCAAACTAATGGCAACTTCAACTTTCTACTATATTTCTGTACCTCTTAAATGAGAAAAAGAGTAATTGATTTCCACGTGCACACTAACAACTGGAGTTCAGTATCATAGTTACCTAGGAAATTAGAGCCGTCGTGTTCTTTCTCCGTATTTGGTTGCACCTTGTGTCGACCCTTGCGTCTGGAGCCGTCTGTGCTGGGCTGGCCCTCAGGAGGAGGGGGCGTGAACGCCTCGCGCTCCCCAGCGGTAACTCGCCACACGACGGCGTGTCCTGACAGCGAGAGGTGCAGCAGGTCGCTCTCCCACAAGCCCGTATCGGGGCACTGCGTCACGGAAGGACACCAGCACACAACTGCACATCAAAATATTCACGCTGATATTGCGGGTACAGGCACACCCCATTTAATAAATAATGTTTTTTTTCACAAACTTGGAAAATGCGACATGCAGCCAAACAAGGCATATAAGATGGCAGATTGTACATAAGATGTTGGTTTAAGCCTCCCTAACCTCAACAAAGGAGTTCCAAAGAGAGAAAAGAGGAAGGCACCGTTTAGTTTGGAGTTTAGGAAACGCGAAACCTATGTACAAGATGCATAAAAATAGAAAATTAAGAAAGAAGTTTATGAAACAAGATAACAGTTGAACAAGAAAGTGGTAGGTGCTGAAAAACAGGATAGCAGTGAGCCAAAATAGATGACCCGTAACAAAACAAAAAACCTCTTCTCTTTCAACAAAAACAGGCCTACATAATCTTTAGCTCGGGACCACACATATTCCCATAGTACAAAATGGTATATTTCAACAGTGCTCGCCGTGGCACAGTGGTTTAGGCATCGCCCTTCCATGAAGGTGTCGAGGGTTCGAATCCCGGCGCTGCGCGGCGATTTCCCCGTTGGGTATAAGGGAAAACTCAAGCACAATACCCCACTCAACCCAGGTGTCGGAAATGGGTACCGGCTTTACGGTGGAAACCGTCATAGTGTCCTATATATAGTGTTAGTTATAAGGCATTTGAAAAACCAATACACAAGATGACATGTATCAGGCTTGATTGGAAATAAAGCATCCTTAGATGCCGATGTTTTTTTTTTTGTTTAACTGTTGAAGCTCAATGATTGATTTAATTTGTGCAATTTGACTTTAGTCATATATTATTGACCTAATTGGAGATTACCTCTAAAACTTAAAGTTCAGCAAATCTCTAAATGAAATGTCAGAAATGTCTACAACTAAAAAAAAAGCTTTTAAAATGAGCTTCATTTATTAGGTGCCTCTAATTGCTTTCCAGGATGTTTCATCATCAAGTAGAGAGCAAAATACTTCATTAAATAGACAGCAACAAGCCCATAGCTGAGACCGACACCCTAACGTCAGCGCATCTCTAACACCCCTTGCACACAATATTAATGCTCTCTCAGATGCAGGTTTAATATAAATAGTATACTAGTAATTAGTTTGAAGCTCTGTTTCCAAAGCATTAATGTTTTGACACGAAGGAGAAGAGATCATACAGTATGAACTTAAGGAAATGAAGAATCTAAGCACAAGATGTGTTCCTGTATAGAAACAAAAAGTTAGAAAGAAGAGGAAGAAGAGATTTCGAAAAAGACATGAAAACTGATTTATGTAAAGTGGGCACGGAAGAGAAGGCCTATTTATAGCTGGGGTAACTAATTACTATCCTTCCTGGAGGTACCAGTCCCCATCGTACACGATAGACAAACCTAACTTATACTCCTTTTATTCCTTGTTAGGGGAGCCATTTCAGGTACCACTTCTTACTAGCAACACGACGTTCTCTTAATCACCCTATTCACTCGAGAAATAATCAGTTTTGAAACCGATGTGATAAAAAACAAAATCATTGTGAACAAACCAATCAAAGCAAAAAACGTGAACAGCAACAGTGAACACGTACGCTTTATGGCGAGCTGTGAGAGTCTGCTGATGTGCTGCTTCACGTCGCTGATGAGCTTCTCTTCCCGGCTTTGTGACGCGTCGCAGCTGCCTTTCCCAGCTCTGCTCACCTCCTCTATTCTTCGGCGCTTTCTTTTATCATTCGTTGGCCTTGTCCCTGCACCAACACCTGAGTCAGACTCAGCTGAACATGCAGTACCAGTCATACCGGTGGAGGAGCCTTCACTCGTATCATCGGCCGCAAACTGCGCGTCATCCACGAATGTTGAACTCCGAGATGACTTTGTGCGTCTTTGATTGCTCGCAGAAGCATTGAAGGAGTTCTTCTTTAAACTGCCTCCATCACCAACGCTTTTCAAGTCCTCTTCACGAGCACCGTCTTTTCCAGGAGCCAAATTCTCAGACGTTACATCTGAGTTATTGCTGTCTTTCGGAGGATTATCCTGGTCTTGTTCAGTAGCAGGTATTGGCCAGTTGTTGGCAGCCAAATACTGAGCCCAGCGAAGACCAAGGGAGAGGCAAGGCCGCTGTCTCCGCCCTCTGCCACATGCGAGCAGGAGACGGTGGTCCGAGGTAACCAGCGCCAGAACACACCTGCGCCAAACAAGATACCTCATTCCAATTTAGTTGATACATGTTGCCTAATAATAATACCTTTGGTGTGTTTATTTATTTATATATTTTTTCAGTGGCTTCTTCCTTCATTGCTCTGTCGCGCTCATAAGGATGCCTGATGATAATACCTGTGATCCGAGTTTCACTAGTGCACAAGCAAAGAAAATTTTAATCGCAGGTACTATTAAGATAGATATATTTGTTCGTCATCAAAATCTGGAAAATTTATTGAAGGGAAATATTGAATCCCGTCATTTTTGACGGTCCGTGTATACTAGTATCATATGATAAATCTATTTTTCAAGTTCCTATTCGTTGGCTTTTAGCCAACGTCACGACGCAATGGCATTTACCCTAGGTTGAGCTTACTCATTTGAAACACGTGGGCTGGAAGGGGGATGGTAATCAACTTTCTTCCATTGCCTATTGAGAAGAAACTCCGGGCTTCAATGTGGTGCTCGCAAGCTCAATCTTACACTTAAAAGGCAAGAGCACTTACTTGGCCACGGACACAAGATCTAAGAATCATGAAACGGATGCTGCTGCGCACATTTAAGCACACAGTTCCAGTTGCCGGACGAAATGAACATAAATAAATTGCAAAGGAGAGCTAAATAGTAACACGCTAGGAAGATTTACACCACAGCTTACATTCAAGCTTGAGACTTCAAACAGTAAGTATCTAAAATGCTGATGGTTTCCTGAAAAGGATACCAATACGCAGGGAATAAAATTTAAAATGAAT
Source organism: Platorchestia sp. MABIK (assembly GCA_014220935.1). Lineage (NCBI taxonomy): Eukaryota > Metazoa > Arthropoda > Malacostraca > Amphipoda > Talitridae > Platorchestia > Platorchestia sp. MABIK. The sequence continues at coordinate 10,470 of JACJUY010000890.1, read as the reverse complement.
CGCAAACTGTTCGGTTAAAAGGTTACTTCATAAAATTATACAGCAAAGCTACTCACGAAATATTTCAAAAAAGTGCTCACACAGTGAATATTCATGCTTCATAGAGATGAGTCCCGTGAATACTTCAAACACAATGCATTGAATGAAAGTACCACAAAGATTTTGGTAAAGATAAGGAAAAAATAGAAAACCACTATGTAATCTTGATGTAAACATATTTCTACTTGTGTATGCCACCGTACGACTGACAATACAATTCTTAAATACTAACTGTCAAAAATGTACAGGCAGATTACTCATCGGTGCTCCAAGATATAACTGAATATGATACTGAGATGGGTCTTGGAAATTTAAGTTTCATCAAGAATAAAACCACAAAAATGGAATAAAATTCATTTTTCTTAAAAGGGGCATTCAGACTAGCGCTAGTTTTGATACTTCATTATCAATGAATGCTCTGAAATAAGATCAACAATATATAAAAATTGATATTTCAATAATTGCTATGTTTATACAGCCTATATAATGTACAATTAGCAGGCACTTTGATCACAATTAAGAACGGGTTTCTGCTTAAATATGTACAATGATTCCAAAATCCGGAGACCGCTACTACACATCGAATCTAAAATTGAAAAATCATCTACAGAGAAAATATGGTTGGTGTTTACACAGTGAAGTCTAGGCGCAGACTGAGATGGAGTTGCCAGCGGTCTATTAGTTCTAAATGATTTGCCCAGATGTTGGTAAAATATAATCTTAGACTGTTTCAGAGTGCTCTTTATGTAGGAACTCTGGCAAGTTCCACACTGATATTTATATACAATACTAGAGAGCAACTCTTTCGGCAGTCAGTCTTTATACTGGAAAAATGTTTTTATTTGAAGTTACAGGAGTTAGAAACAATAGGGTACAAGTGCCACACTGACCCTCTCTAGTGCAGAAAGCACAAATAGGAACAATATGGCAAAAAGTAAAACGAAGGCAGGAATAGGAGCATTCGGGAACAAGAAGGAAAAGTAACCTTTCTATACAGTAACGAAATAGGATACAAGCAAAGAACTTATCCTCCAAGTAAGAAAGGTGCAAAAATAAAAAATATGATAAAAACCCTGTTCAACCCTCCTAGTGATCAAATCACAAACCACAGCATGATCAGTTCCCTACCTATGGAGTCCACCAGCCCCCCTGGGGGACCACACGGCTCGCCTGTAGCCGGTGTAGACGATGTCGAAGCCAGGCGGCAGATTCTGGGCGGCAACCACAGACCGAGACGCGTACGACAACGGCGCCGAGAGCGCCAGCGGCAGCAGTGCCTGACGTACGCGGTCTGAGAGGCGCCCGTCGCTGTTCGGGGAGACTACAGAGATGCCTGCAGTAAGGAAACATCGTTATAGTAGAGCATCATTATTGTGAATGAAGTAAACCTTGAGAGATACAAGTTGCGAGAAGTACGTTACTGCACAATTTGGCTAACACAAGAAAGAGAAATAATAGAGAACCTGGCTCATAGTAGGGCCAAGATCACGCCGCTTCTTCGAATTATACCATCAAAGTGAACAGTACTCATCGAATACACATTTGGTAAAAGAAAAAATCCCATTTAAGAGCTTCAACATTCGCATCGACCAACAAGCACATTTAGCATACTAATTTTGGTAAACATCAGCGTTGCATCTTTAGTAGGAACTCAATGAATTTTTGAATACTTCAGCTAATACTAACATATTAGATTAGATAAATTAGTTTAAGCCTCCCTAACCGCAACAAATGCGTTCCAAAGAGAGGAAGGAAGAAAGCACTTTGAGTATAAATTTGAGGGAATGCGGAATCTATGTACAAGGAGCACAGAAACCGTAAATTGAAAAAGAAGTTTATGAAACAAGATAAAAGTCAAAGAGGAAAGTAGTAGATGCTGAAAAACAGGTCAGCAATGAACCGGAAAAAGATGGTTCGTAACAAAACAAAAACTTATTCGATTTTAACAAAAACAAGGATTACTTAATCTTTCCCCCAGGGTCTCCCATTTTTCCCCTGGGAGAGCAAATTCCCATAGACACAATAGTTATATCCCTCTGAGAGGAGCCAATACCGACACTCCACACTTAATGAATGCAAATAATGAATGCTATGGATGTGAAATACGCATATTAGGAACTTATGATCTCTGAACGATATTAAAAGCAGATGTCAGAAGCGTAAATAGGGCAAAATTTATATTTCCACACTAAGAAATGCTTCATTTAACTAATCATCAACGCATTAAAAAGAGATATATCAATAACAATTGATTAAATTAGTTGTCAGTTGAGCCTTCATCTACAACAACAAAGGTGTTCCCAATAGTAAAAGGAAGGAAGCATCAATGAGTAAGGAATTAAGAGAACAGGAAATATATGCACAAGGTGTTTCCCCACACCCTAGTCATAGACGTAGCAAAATTCAAAGAAGTTTATGAACCAAGATAAAATTTTAAGAACAAAGTAATAGAAGTTGAATGAAGTACAGCAGTGAACCGAAAAAAGGCAGTCACTCTTTTTCCATTTTGGAAAGTGATTGTCAATTATTGTCTGGACCCAGTCTGCGCTATAGAACTTCACAGCAGGCACACAAACAACGTTCTAATATAGAAGGCGTATTCCACAATGTCAAAGAGGAGCATGCAGTCTTTTTTCACATCCTCTGCACAATATTCACTTACTGCCGTACCCCCTTTGGCACAATATTTTTTGCCTCAAATCACTTATTTTTACCTTTGTCTACAAGAACCAAGGAAACCTAATTTAAGAGATAAATAAACTTAGAGCAATTTGGCCAAGTAACACAGGCGTTTAGAACTAGATAATCAACACAGAAAGACAGCAAATAATAAAAAATCGACAGCAACGTACAGAAATACACTGGCACACTGGATGCTGCCTGCGTGTAACTAAAGATACATAATAAAGATTTCAGTTAATCTTCTACATTGTTCGCCTCAACCGGAATCACAAAACAAATTTCCGTTGTAAATTAAACAAAATTTCAATAACCGATTTTTTTTCGCGAGCAGTTGTAAAATTGAAGTGGGTAACTGACACGTTATAAAGATAACGTTCACACAAGACCACCATACTTTGATCATTAGAACAAACTTTTTTTATCGAAGAGGTTGAGAAATGCAGACAACCGTTGATACAACAGAAGACCTGAGACGGAGCTTCAGTTGTCCACTAATTCTATAAAGCTCGTGAAAAATCTCTCAACATATCAGAAATAGTATTATGCATAAACGCTGATCTGAAGACAAGATGAGTATCATTTAAATGCAAAGAAGAGAGCATAACGTTCGCCCGCTTCAAATTCTCTCATTTCGTTTCCAGAAAGTTCAGTTTTTCAACAAAAATATTTTCCGAACAGAATGCACGCAGTAATCCACCAGTTACTTTTGATCAACTGAAGTTGGAAAGAGGTGGTCTCAAATTAGACGCCTCTCGCATAATGACCCCAAAAAACTTCATATTGGGTAGCAAAATACAAATTCATCTCTACTTATCATACTGAAGGAAGTTGTAGCAAGTACGCAAACGTTTAGGACAGCAATTATCAATATTGCTGCTGCTCGCGCTGCCAGACACAACTCGGATATTTTTCAGAAGTAGTCAGCATTAACGATAACTTTTTCTTCTCCATTTTGCTCAAGAGTATCTACTGTATAGCTATGCGAACCTTCTAATGATGATTAATCTTGCTTATAATGATTGATACTACTGTTGTAAGTTTGGAAAGAAAGAAAAAGAAAAGAAAGAAAAACAATTCGTTTCCAAAAAAGTTGATGCATGAAATGTGTTATAACAGATTGGATTTTAAAGGTTTCTCAATAAAAAGGTCAATTGATAAACGGAAAGAGGTAGGTACTAGTCGTGTCTGGGATTAATTATCCTATTGGGAGAAACAATATAAATATATTCTCTTGGATATTTCATCCTAAGCAAGAGAACTAGAAGTTTAAGTATATGTGCTTTTAATATTACTGGAGAACGCCTCGGACGATGTTCGCTGTATGTTAAAAAATACGTGAAACACTCCACTGAAACCAACTAAAATCTCGTTTGAAATAATTTTCAAGTAATAAGCAAACGTTGACCAAAAGTAATTTATGAAAAGCGTAACACAACACGCACATCTAAAACAAATAAAAGGACATACATGTAAAAATAAATTTCAGAGCTTGTTAATCATAAGAGTGAGATGATTTGTTTATGAATCCTAAGCTCAGATTATGCTCATTTTTATTCATATATTTACATTTTGGATGACAGAAACGTGCGACGTTCACTGGGGGTAGTGACAGATCTCATTTTGAAACAGTGAGACAGAGTACTTATTTTATTTACTGAAACATTAGTTATTTCTGACTAAAAGCTCAATACTAACTGGTCGCAACGCGTTAAGCGAATGTAATCATGACTTAGTTTTCGTTTTTTCGAAAAAAAACTTCATCCTGCCACATCAAACTTACTACTCAATTGCTCGGTGTGGGTGAATTAAAAAATGAAATAAAAATTAAAACGAAAAAGTGATCTAGTGTCTAACTTTGTGAAAAAATTATCAGAAAAACCACGATACAGTCTAAGAACAACAAAAAAACATTTCAAATTCTCATTCTCTCGTCATTCTCAATAATAACATACAGACATGAGTACATGAAATAAAATAGAAACACGAAGACAGATTGGTATCGCTAGAAGTAACAAATAGCTTCAGACATTTTTACACATAGCAACAAATTTTTACACACAGATCAGAGAGGACATTAAAATTTTTTCTCAAGTACAGGAAGCACTTTTTATTTTGTTAAAATAACTTCCAGCCTCCATTTCTGGAAGGTCACGGTGTTTATCACACATGTGCTTTACGTAAGTTGAAGGTCAAAGAGGCACTTCTCGTGTGCTCAAATGCAATATTTTGACTGCCAGAGCACAATAAGGTGGTATGACTATACGTAAACATCCTAATGCAATAAGCAGAAGACATGAGAATAAATAATAAAATTAAAGATACTTTCGATTAGTTTAAGCCTCTCTAACCGCAACAAAAGCATTCCCGAGAGATGAAGGATGCAGGCCCCATTTAGTAGGAAGTAAAGGGAACGCGGTATCTATGCACATGGTGTGTTCCTACACAAGATCTCCTTGTGCATAGAAACAGCAAGTTAAGAAGGAACGCTATGAAAAAAAAAAAAGTTGAAGAAGAAAGTTAGAGGTGATGAAAAACAAGACAACAGTCAATCGACAAAAAGACGGTCTCTCATAAAACGAAAAACCTGTTTTATTTCAACAAAAACACCGACCTAACTCTCGGCCCGGGACCCTACATTTTAAAATCGTGGACGACATTCATGCAGAAAGCCATTCGCACGACACGCCGAGCTTCATCACAAAGAGATGAGACGTGATGAATGAAAAAGTGAAGCCCCATGAATGCAAATCTAAACCCCCAACCGAGTCTTGCAACAAGTGATGCTGTTCTTATCGTGGGTTACTGTTGAGGAGCGCTAGTTCCTTAAGGTAGACTGACGAGAATAGACATTATCAGAATTTTCCTTTTCAGTGTAGCTGAGGATTCCTACACATTTATGAGGACCATTGGATCTCAAGATGCGCTAGAGGACAATCCCTTTTAACGTATAACTGAAAAATAGAAGTGAGGATAAGATCTGCCCCACTACAAATTAAAATCCCCAACAGATTCCTGGAAGAAAATGTGAAAATAAACAATGGAAGGATAAGGCCTGCCTAACTACACATCAACAAACTCCTGGAATAAGTGTCTAATGTTACGGGATGATACCCACCGTGATGATACGTCTGACTGAGTAGTAGCAGTATTAGTAGTAGTTGTTGCACAAGTGTTTCTAATGCTTCGACAACATAGGACGTATCGCGTTAAATTCACACAAGCAAGCATATAACATTTTACACATGTAATTACTCAGTACACAGATATACAACCAAAACATGGTGTCAAGCTCAAGTTAACACGTTAATGACGTTTGCGCGGTTGCTATGGTCGGTTAGGTTAGGTTGTGGGCTGAAAAATTGAAAAACCGACATTACTGCTCGAATGCATTTCTATCCTTTCTAAGAAGCGTGAAGAACTTAATTGTAGGGCAACATTCTACGTCGTTCGTTAAAATCAATGATGAACAAAAGTTAGAGTTAAAATATGAATGGTGCACATTTATAGCGGTAAGAAAGTTAGCAATTTACCTAGTGGTGCACATATGTGCCACTACGTAGTCAACGTGACAACCCTTTACCGTCAAAGTGGATTTCAAAATCCACTTTCATAAACAGCTCTAATATATTTTATTCCTTGTGAAATTTGTCCCCTAATGTGTTCTTCGAAGTTCATTGTCGAGTGGCAGTCACTTCCTCGTTGTGATATCGGTGACTACATGATGCCGGTGTCAGTTTAATGATGGCCATTGTGATAACGGTAATGTGAGTAGAAAATGCGGACATTAAAGGGTTAAATTCACACAAGCAAGCATATTTCATTTTACACCCATTGACTGCTGTCTCGTTTTTCATCACCTCTTACTATCTTCTTCAACTTTTATCTTATTTCTTTTAAATTGTTTCTTCTTAACTTACTGTGTCTATGCGCAGGGGATCTTTGTGTGGGCACACAAATTGTGCGTTCAGAGATACCGCGTTCCCTTTACTAACCAAAACATGGTGTCCAACTCGAGTCACGCAGCTCACTGACCTGAGCAGAAGTGTGGGTTGGGCAGGTGAGGCGCCGCCAAGATGCGCTGCGGCAGCGCCAGACACGCGCTCGACACGTCGCTGCAGCTCGTCTCCACATCCTGTACGAGGAGGTTAACTTAGAAAATGAGTGAGTTTAAGTCCCTCCTCACAGCAACAAAGGCGTTTCCAAAAGAAAAAGAAGGAAGGCACCATTAAGTTTGGAATCGAGTAAACGAGAGAGTGTTAGATAATTTCGAGATTATGTTAGATAATGATGAGTTCAAGTCCCCCTAACCACTACAAAGGAGTTTTTAAAAGAATAAGAAGGATGGCACCATTTAGTTTGGAATCAAGATAACGGGAGATCTACGCCCAAGGTGTGTCCACGCCTTGCTCAAAGAAACAGTAAGGCTGAAAGAAGTTTACGAAATAAGATAAAATTGAGAAGAAAGTAATAATAGCTGAATAAGACAGCAGCGCACCGAAAGTAAACGGTCGCCGTAGTAAAGCCAAAAACTTATTCAATTTTAACAAAAGAAAGGCCTAACGTTCAGCTGGGGACCTCACATCACCAACCTGGAATCACTAATTCCCATAGATGCAAAAATTGTATCCCCCTGAGGGATCCTGTTGGAGAAAGAGCATGTTTTTCATGGGGGAAAATTTTTTTCCACATTCCGTAAAACCAATAACAGCAACCCTTTGCCTGAATCACGGAGTGCACCTGTAGCTCTAAAATAAATAACACACGAGTAAGATACCACTGCTATTATACTCTTTTGTACCCGAAGACAGAACGTCGTTAAATACGAAATTTACAGCAGTATTCTGCAGAAATGCTGACTCGAACCTCGTATGAGTGTCGCCAAAAAAATTGATCGCGCATATTTGTGGATTGATTTCAGCCGTTTTCTAGTTATGGAATGTTGGACGCAGCTGGCGGTGATCGCAGTGTAGTGGACACTGTCTCTACTTGTTCACAACACACAGTGGTTGAGAGTAGTGCGGGTTCGGTGAGAAGAGACATGCGCTATTTCTCAGTCCCTTATTTTTGTGTTTTCTCATAAACTTTGATACATCATAATTCTCTTCCTGATCATCAATACATGTCGTACCAAAGTTTTCAAGAATGAAAAAACGGACTCTTACTTTGTAATAGCAGGTAAGATGAAACCTGTGGTTGCACATCAGCGGGTGACAAGGACGTTTATTTGCAGTCAAGAACAGTCACCGCGCTATCTCACGTACCGTACCACCACAAAAATGTCAGGTACTGGAACTGTGAGCGGACCTAACTCTGCTCCGGTAAAATCCTTGAATAAAACTTGACATCAGATTCGGCCATAACATCTGTTGGCATCAATAAATCCGAGTACATCACGTCCTCCTTGAAAACGTAGCTGTGGAAATAGCTCAACATCGTCACCCTAAAGATCTGAAAATGCAATCTTAACACGCCGTCAAGAAGCTCTTGCTAGCTAAAGCCATGAAAAAGAAACGGCTTGGTGTTAACATGGAATCGCAACAGCGGCAGAAGGTAATGTTCGATGACCAAAGCAGGTCAAAAGCGCCTCAAAAGTCCCTCATCGTGTCAGTGATGTATCCTGACAGGACCAACGGTGCACAATTAAAACAGTTCAATAAGTTAACTGCCAAGGGTTGAACTAAAGTTCAATAATTAACTCAAATTTAATGGCAATCGTAGTAAGCAATTTTCAAAATAGCAAACATTAACTGGATCGTGCCTTCACTTAGGATTGATTAAGTAATTATGTAAATTAATTTTGAGACTACTGGTACTGATACTGGTATACTGGATACTGGTCGGTCAGCAGCATTTTAAAAATTCCCTCCGTATCCCACCGGTTGATCACATAATGATTAACGTGTTAATGCATAGATGAGATGATGTGGGATGCCTCTAATGGTAACACGAGTAAGTGTTGGCTTAATTTAATCCTTTACCATTGAGGAAATGAGAATGTCATAGAATGTCAAAGGGTGGCCTTTGAGTTTTATTATTCAAAAATTACGCTATACTTGCTGTCACAATAGAAGGTACCTAATCCTTAGAACGAAAGTTGCCGCTGTTGATATACGCGGCCGCCTGAAAACAAATGCATGTGATGAGAGCACTATTGTGAAAATATCTTACAAATATCTGTTCACAATTAAAATCACGCGACGGCACTATTAAAATCAACTACTCACCTTGTTTTTTCAGATGCGTTTCGTCTACAGATAATTTCTTCGGAAACTCTATCACATATACAAAAAAAATCATGGTTAATTTACACTCTGTAGTCTCTGGACAGTAGATTTTGAGGACAAGGATACAGCTATGGTCAAAGTTGGCGTTGTGGTTCTTGATAAGGTTACGGTTGACTGAGGGTTAATTTTAAGTTGCGGTTATGTTCTGGTGCAGTTACGGTTCATGTTTAGATGCAGTTCATGTTTAGATGCAGTTCATGTACAGATGCAGTTCATGTACAGATGCAGTTCATGTACAGATGCGGTTCATGTACAAATGCGGTTCATGTACAGATGCGGTTCATGTACAGATGCGGTTTATGTACAGATGCAGTTCATGCACAAATGCGGTTCATGTACAGATGCGGTTGAGGTTCATATTCTGATACAGTTGCAGTTCATGTTCTGATACAGTATCGATTCGAGCCAATGCGAAGGGTTATACCAGGAAGAATCAAGCCAAGGAAAAATTTCAAGTCGAGGAAAAAAATTTACGCAAAGAGAAAGTTCAAACCGAGAAGATTCAAGCAAAGGAGATAATTCAAGTCGGGAAGAAAACTTAAAGCCACGGAAAAATTTCAAGCCGAAGAGAAGATACAAATTGAGGAGACTGTTCAAGTGGAGGCAAAGATTCAAGAAAATAAAAAAGTTTAAATCGAGAAGATTCCAGGACCAGTGAGGAAATTTAATTCAGAGAAGAAATAAGGTTTACGCCAAGGGGAAACTTCAATGCAAAGCCGAAGAGAAGATTCAAGCGGCCGGAGAAACTTCAAATGGAGGAGAAGGCTCCTGCCAACGAGAAAGTTAAAGTCAAGTCAAAGTGTTCGGACATGAATAATTTAAAGTCGAAGAGTAGATTCAAGACAAAAAATGTTCAAGAGGAGAAATGAATACAAGTCAACGAGAAAGATGGCGCCTAGAACTAAGTACAAGTTAAAATTTTTGCTCAGACGAAAGCTCATGTTGGACCTAGTGTTACTGTTTTAAAGTTACAAGTAAGACTCGTGACAGTTACGGTACACGATAAAGAGACGGTGACAGCCACGGATCGAGTTCAAGAGAAGAAGACACAGGATATCTGAAATGAGGGATAGAAGGTGACTTAGAACAAGCTATGAAGTTGGTGAGGTGATGAATGGTCGGATTTAGGCCAGTTAAACGGAGAAGGTGAAAGAAACACACTTGTCGCCTTTAGTTAAGAGATGGTCTAAAATTGTTGAATTCTTTTGAAACCATTAAACATCTTTAGCTGTCGCCATTTGGTCAATGCGAAAAAGTTGGCGCAAAACATCGAGAAATCGTACACGATTTGAGTTAGGATCATTTTCATGCAATCGATATAACGGCAAGAAATCGTATGCTTAAAATGCACACAAAAAATGACAAATATTGAATTTTTGTCACGACATGAATGTTAGGGCAACACACCTCGACATACTAAATGTTAGGGCAACACACCTCGACATACTAAATGTTAGGGCAACAC